>JAZKJV010006901.1:0-35723 GCA_037367405.1 Ottelia alismoides | reverse complement strand
TTGCTGATCTTCTTTGCAAATGACCAAACCATTTTAAGCGATTATCTCCCATCGTATCCTCGATCGGAGCTACACTAACTTTCTTTCTGATTGAAATTCAGAAGAATATATGTATAATAATAATTTTATATATTTAATATAATTAAAAAGTTCAAAATCGACTAAAGACCGCTTAAATCGGATTAGTCGCCCGACTGTCGATTAATCCTTAGTCGGTGACCCAGTTGACCGAGTATCGACTACGGATTGTTGCAACCTTGTTTCTTTCTTCTTATAAAGCCTCCAATCCTACCTCCTCCCCTTTCTTCTTCCTCATGAAGTAAATTGGTATGTTCCCTCACTTACCTTGTGCATCTCCCATGTATTCCCACCCAAGGTATCGCACAAATGGCTTGTTTCTCATTCTTTCTTATTATCATCTCTTCCACAACCTCCATTCTTCTTTAGAAAAGCCATGTCAATTGGTATTAGATCATGGCTCTAAGTCATTCTCATGACTTAGAAATCATACAGAATACTTTAAGAAAAAGAAAATTGAATTGATGGCTAGACATTACACCTTTTGAAATTTGCGTGTCATGGGATCTTCATGGAACATTTTTGAAAGTTCGTAAGACAATGAAGTTAATGCAAGATGAACTGAAAGTCATAAAACAAGTCGTACAAGCTAAAGATGCACTTAAATACTGTCAACTCTAGGTAGCACTGACCAACATTTCATGATTTAATGCGAATGAACCACTTGCAGATGTAACCATGACTAAAGATGCAGATGCTTGCAACGATCTTTTTCATGATCTTCTACCCATCATTGATCTTGATAAGTCTGATTATTTCTCGGTCGAACCGACTAATCGGTCAAATTTTGCATGAAATATTTATTTTTATTTTTTTAAAAGCAAACTTATTCTAGCATGCTTAATATTTTTATTTAAATTCACCTACTTCTTCTATTTCATTATGATAATATAGAAAATGGTACAAATCTACGTGAATATAGGAGATTATGTGTATAAAAAATAATTTATATATTTAAAATAATTAAAAAGTTCAAAACTGACTAAATACCGACTAAATCCGATTAGCTGCCCGACTGTGGATTAATCCTCTAGTCAGTGACCCAGTCGACCGAGTACCGACTTCCGATTTCTGCAACCTTGGTTCTTTCTCCTGATAAACCTTCCAATCCTATTCTCCTCCCCTTTCTTCTTCCCCGTCAAGTTACTCGGTGTGTTCCCTCTCTCCTCTCGTGCATCTCCATGTATTCCCAGCCAAGATATCACACAAATGGCTTGTTTCTCATTCTTTCTTATTATCATCTCACTTTCTCAACCTCCATTCTTCTTTAGAAATACAAGCCATGTCAATTGGTATTGGAAACATGGCTCTAAGTCATTCTCATGACTTAGCAATCATACAAAGTACTTTAAAAAAATAAAATTGAATGGATGGCTAGATGTTACATGTTTTTTGAAATTGCATGTTATGGGATCTTCGTGATACATGTTTGAAAGTTCGTAATACAATGAAGTTGATGCAAGATGAACTGAAAGTCATAAAACAAGTCTTGCAGATGAACCTAAAATTCTGTCAACTGAAAGTCATAAAACAAGTCTTGCAAGCTAAAGATGCACTTAAATTCTGTCAACTCCAGGTAGCACCGACCCAGCTTTCATAATTCAAGCAAATGAACCCTTTGTATTTTTAAATTTGGAATTATTGATATTTCTAAAAAATGGAACTATTGATGAAACCTTAAAGATGCAGATGCGTGCAACAATCGCTTTCATGATCTTCTACCCATCATTGATGTTGACAAGTCTGATTGTTTCCCACCATTGCTAACACGGCAGTTGTGCTGTTGGAGCCATCAGCATCGTCACAAAAAATGTTTGTGGATGTTATTGATTACATATCGACAATTACCCTTACCACAACTACCACTCACTTCCCCTCCAACCAGCATCGTTTGGTGTGCACCAGCACTAATGCAACTCTTATTAGAAACATTGGATGCAAAGTCAAGATTTATCTTCATCACGAGGCATTGTTCCCTTCCCATCATCCCCCTTAGTCATGTAGAAATGTGTCTCAATAGTGGTACCTGGAACTTAACTACCTTCAAAGCCTTTGCAACATCCCTCTTGCCCAATACTAAGCCATTCTCTCCTCACCGTTCTTGATGCAGCGTGAGATGGAGAAATAGGCCACATTTTCTCTACTTTTATCTGTTAATTTTATTTACGTTTAGTTGAGTTGTCGTATTTTAATTAAATAAACGAGATCGCCTGTGATCTCAATTAATTACTTAAAGATTTGAATTTTAAATTAGTCGGTTAGTTGGTTAGAGTCAAACTAGGATAATTAGTTTCAATTTGAATTCGAATTTCAATTTTTGTAACCTCATCCCTCCTATATAAAGGGATGATAGCTATTGTTTTAGGGAGTTCAATTGATATGAAAAATTGAGATTTATTCTCTATATTTTTCTCTCGTCTCTCTCCTTCCCCACGTGATCTTCACGCTTCTCTCCTCCAAACCCCTCGTTTTTCCGACGAGCCTCTTCTTCCCAATCCTCCAAATCCTTCTACCAAAAAAATCCACCAACAAGAAAAATATTTTTCGTCAACGCGAATCTCCATCTGCATCAGCGTGAGATGGAGAAATAGGGCCACATTTTCTCTACTTTTATATGTTAATTTTATTTTACGTTTATTTGAGTTGTCGTATTTTAATTAAATAAACGAGATCGCATGTGATCTCAATTAATTAGTTAAAGATTTGAATTTCAAATTAGTCGGTTAGTCGGTTAGAGTCAAATTAGGATAATTAGTTTCAATTTGAATTCGAATTTCTATTTTTGTAACCTCATCCCTCCTATATAAAGGGATGATAGGCTATTGTTTTAGGGAGTTCAGTTGATATGAAAAATTGAGATTTATTTTCTATTCTTCTCTCGTCTCTCTCCTTCCCACGTGATCTCACGCTTCTCTCCTCCAACCCCTCGTTTTTTCGACGAGCCTCTTCTTCCCAATCCTCCAATTCCTTCTACCAAAAAAATCCACCAACACAAAAATATTTTTTCGTCAAGCGAATCTCCATCTGCACTCAGAGCATGGCCTACAGATCGTCCTCACGATCTGACGATCCGTCCAGACATTCGTGCCGACATGCGACGAAACACCATCATTCGTCGGAGCGGAAACGACGAGTCGAAGAAGCTCACAACAAGGAGATGGACGAACTGCGTGATTTCCAGTCCAAATGTCAAGACTTCCAGTCCAAATGTCGAGATTATTATGGCCAATTTCGAGGCTATGTGCGCCCCCTATCAAAGTCTTCCACTACCAAAGCCGCTGTCCAGAGTTTTGACGAAGAAAACCTCGCTGTTGAGGAAGATTCGATCGCTGTCCAGGCCATTCCAGAAGAAAAAAACGACGAAATGTTTGCTGTTCAGGTATTTTCAGATCTGCAATCGTTGAAAATCGGTCTCCGGGCCACACACGACCCTTCCGCAGGTTCCCAGATGTCATCCTTGTGCCTCCTACCATCACCGTTGACAGCCCCGCACCTCCAGCCCCAAACCCACTGCCGCTACTATTCCCACAGCCATCCTCACGCCTTTTGCGCCACCAACATCACTTTCCCCGACACCCCCAAAGCCCCCAGCCCCTGAAACCTCTACGGCACCCCTTCCTGCCCCACCCCCACCTCCCGCCATCCCCCGACGCCCAACCCCACGCAACCAGCCCCACCCCCTGCACTCCTACACCCTCCAGCGATACCCACACCCATCCACAAACCCACAACCGCCACAGTCAGCCCCACCCCTGTCGACAACCCCTCCCACCACAACCCTCACACCCCCAGCACCCTTTCCCACTGCCCTCAACACCCCGACAAAGCCCCCAACCCCCGCGCCCCCTCCTGTACCGCTACCAAAATCCCCTTCCTTCCCCAGCCCCGCACCCCTCGTTACACAGGCACCAACCCCAGCAACACACCCCCACCCCGCTGTCACCTTTCCTCGTCCCACTCCACCTCTTCCCCTCACCATCGCCCCTCCACAGATCCTTCCCGCTGCCCACATTCCGCCCGATACCACCAGCAACTCTCCGCAGATCGCCCCTTCGCGGTCCCTACGTCACCGCGCGCCGCCAACATCGGGGTTACACGCGCGACCGCCCTCGCGAGATGGTGCGCAACCATGCGACCACGAGCCGCAACCCTAGCCGACGGGCTCGGCGCCGCCCCTGGAATCCAAGCCTCTGCCGCCACCACTGCCAAGGGAAGGAAGGAGAAGCCCTAACAATAGACGGCCTTTCAAAAGGAGTCGAATCCCATAAAATTAGGGATAAGAGGTTAAGTTGGAACATTTGCAGGGAGACCCCTCTCCCCAAAAGTTTTTATCAAAAAAGTTATTGGGAGGATAGATTATGCTATGGATTTAATTTAAGTGAAGGGGTACAAAATTTACATGCCAACCCCCTGGAGCAGAAATATATAAAAAGAAGTGCTGAAAGGACAAAATCTGGATGGTTTTCTTATCCTATTAGGATTAGGACCATGGGTTTCACCTATTAAAGGCCCATGGCTTCATTCATTGGACACATCTCCCCCTCTACTCTCCTTGTGCTATTGCTTTGCTATGGATCTCCAAAGGCCGAGTTGATCGTCATGAAGATGCCCCATCAGTTCTCGAGCACCATGTCAAAGGGATGAAATCCGGATGGGAGCCCGCATATGCACCACACCTGCTCTTTCGTCACGAAGTCCACGTCGCCAACACTCGCATCCCACACGCATGGATTCCGCCCTTCGCTCCACTCCAGTTCTTCCACGGGGTAATCAAGGACGTTGATTCGAATTTATCAACCTCCAAGCCTGCAGATCCAACAATTCGTCGGGAGACGAATTTTTCAAGCGGAAGAGAGTTGATGCACGGTGAGATGGAGAAATAGGGCCACATTTTTCTCTACTTTTATCCGTTAATTTTATTTACGTTTATTTGAGTTGTCGTATTTTAATAAGCGAGATCGTCTGTGATATCAATTAATTAGTTAAAGATTTGAATTTCAAATTAGTCGTTAGAGTCAAATTAGGATAATTAGTTTCAATTTGAATTCGAATTTCTGTTTTTGTAACCTCATCCTCCTATATAAAGGGATGATAGGCTATTGTTTTAGGGAGTTCAATTGATATGAAAAATTGAGATTTATTCTCTATCTCTTTCTCTCGTCTCTCTCCTTCCCCACTGATCTTCTCAGCTTCTCTCCTCCAAACCCTCGTTTTCCGACGAGCCTCTTCTTCCCAATCCCTCCAATTCCTTCTACCAAAAAAATTCACCAACAAAAAATATTTTTTTCGTCAACGGCGAATCTCCATCTGCATCAGTTCTCCTCCCGCTTTTATTGCTAGCTCGTACTTTCCTCACAACATCACTCCTCAACATCCTCTCTCCTCGGTAGAGTTTCCATTGCCCCTCCTGTAATTTGACTACTTGACTGAAAAGGAAAATAACTCGTTCGGTAGATGAGTTTCTTCAGTACTAGGAACTCTGATGTAGCCTTGTTAAGAGCTAAGAGTTTACTACACTTTTTTATTTACAATATTTTTGACAGAAATGTAAAAAATCCCTTGGTGTCTTTTACTGGCAACATCCTTCCCAAATGTTGTTTCTTAAATTGTATTTTTATTTTTATTTGTTGTTGACAAGAACATGTAACCTCCCTATAAATTATGAGCACTGCAATTTTTTAGACCAATGAAGTATTGAGTTAATTAATCCCCCTAACCATATATTCTCTCTCCACCTTCTATTTTGGTCTCCTCCTGGTTTCTTCCCACTCTTCAATATCCTCAACCCTCTTTCCTTGACATTTTCTTTCAATGCTTCAATACTCACCATCCCTTCCCTTCCTATCCCTCCATCCATTTACTTTATCTTTTCTTTCCCTCTCAACTACCTCTCCATTTACTTTATCTTTTCTTTCCCTCTCAACTACCTCTCTTTTTTCTCCCTCCTACTTTTTCTATTGACCCTTTTCTCCATCTTTTTACTCCCCTTCCCTCCAATCCCCTACCCTAAAATTGGGTTTTACATTAGGTTCTTTGAGTTTATATCCCCTCGGGATTTTTTCTCCTCAACCTCCACTCCAATCATCGGTGTTTTATTTGTCCCCCGTATATATCTTGGTGTGCTCCCTATCTAATCGTGTACATTCTCATTCAAAACCTTGTGTGATGATTGGTTTGTTTCTCATTCTTTTTCTTCTTACACTCTATTTTCTAAAGGAGAAAAATGAATGTTGAGAAGGCAAGAAAGGTAGGAATAACAATGAGAAACATGCTAGTCACATGAGGTTTTGAGTGGGAATACATGAAGAACGTGATGAAGAGCATGCCAAGCTACATGAGAGGGAAGAAGAAAGGGGGATTGGAGTGGGGAGTTTGTGAGGAAAACAAATTTAAAGAGGAGGGATGTTGAAGTTGAAGGAACTTGATGAAACTCATATTTTTAGGGTAGGGGATTAGAGGGAAAGGGAATAAAGGGAGGGGTTTCTATCACGTGTGCCCTTCAAGGTTTGAAAAAACGAAAGGCGGAACGAGGCGGTCTCCTTGGAATCGAGGCGAGGCGTAGCCTCGAGGCGGTCGAGGCGTAAGCCTCAGTTTATATAGAAAAATATGTATAAAACTACAATTATATATATCTCTATGTAATTATATGTTCTCTGCCCAATATATAATAATTTACACTACAAGATATGATGAAATAATAAAGATAAGAACCCCAAAATAGAAGATAGAACAACATCATATACATTTCTACACATTTTCATCCAATCAAAGAGGAATTCATTGACTATAGATATTGTGAAAGAATTAAACAATACATACATGTCTATGAAATATTGTTGTAATTAAAAGTATGACTAAATATACATCGAAGAAATTTATGTTATGTGTCTAACATATAATATATGATCGCACGAGAAACCATGAATCATATCCATTTCGAGCAAATCTTTGAAATATTGTTGTAATTAAAAGTTCGATTAAATATATGTCGAAGAAATTTATGTTGTGTCTAATATATAATATAAGGCAACATGAGAAACCATGAACCTTATCCATTTTGTTTTGCTTGATATATTGCAAATCTTGTTAAGTTACAAGTATTGTTTAATTTAATATTTATGAATTCATTCATTAAGAGTGAAATAGTAAGAGTTTAACAAAATAGTTGGATACATTAATTGTAAATATGAAGTTATAGGCATGAAATAAACATCATATTTAGGCATTCATCTTATATAATCATTATCCTAAATAAACAGATATTGATAAGCTTCTCAAACTACTAAGGAAACCATTAAAATAATAAAAAATACTTCAAAAAAGCAAAAACGCCTCACGAAACGCCTCGACCGCCTCGACCACTCAAGGCGCACGCCTCACAAGACTGGTCTGAGGCGTAAGCCTCGAGGCTAAAAAGGACCGCCTCGCCTCGAGGCGTACGCCTCGACCGCCTCGAGGCTAGCCTTTTCGAACCATGGTGCCCTTAACTTCTGCAATATAAGTTTTGTCCCTCACTTGTTTGTAATATCAGTTGTGCCCCTAACTTCTTACAAAATCCACAATTCTACCATTTCGTTAAGTTAAAGTAGGGGCATAACTGATATTAGAAAAGGAGATCACTGCAAATTTTGTAAGAAGTCTAGGGTACAACAGATATTACAAAAAAAGAGAGGAGAATAATTGATATTGCAGAAGTTAGGAAGGGCACATGTGATACAAACCCAATGGGAGAGAGATGAGTGAAAAGGAGAAAGTAGGAGGGAGATAATATGCAAAGGAGGAGAGGTAGTTAGGAGGGAAAGAAAAGGTAGAGAGTGATTGAGTGGGGGAATAGGAAGGGAGGTGATAATGGAGGGAGAAATGATGAGGAAAGGGGATGGAGGGATATGGGAGAGGTGGGAAGAAAAGAAGAGGGGAGAGATGAAAAAGGGGGGGGGATAATGCTTGAAATGGGAATTAATTTTCTTAGTAGAAAAGGGGGAGGGATAACCTTAACTCTTCCGTGTGTTATTTAATTTTTTAAATCATTAATTGTTTCACATTTTATAGCAGTTTGATACTGGTGGTAGGTTTCTAAATTTTGATAACACACTTAGAATAGTTCCATTCATATAGACATAGTTTTTACATCGTATTATATTGATTAGAAGTTTGCGTCATTGCCGGCACTATATTCTGTGATTGGATATTTTTGCTTCAAGTGAAATCTTCATGTTTTTTTCTTTGAAATCTTGAGTACTAGTAACTGAACCATTTTAGGAAAGTGCACACATAAGATGGACTGTGATGGCACGGGGTATATGGTGTAAATGAATGACTTTTACATGGGAGGTAACATAATTATGAAGTGCGTGATAGAGTGTAAATATGGAATTGTGCAGGTTTACTGAGGTAAATCTGCATTTTCTCTACAATTCTGACACATTTGCCTTGTTATCTTATCCTTTAGGAAGATGTATTATCTATCTTCTCTCTTCCTTGTAACTAATGAATTTGAGTTTCAGCAAAAACAAACCTCTTTGATATATAGTGGAGTGGATTAGTGACACTCTTTTTGGTCTAAATGCTAATGTTTGTTAATGTTGTGGTTTTTTGAAAAAAGTAGGAAGAAAGGCATTGCTTTCTTATTTTTGGATATGCTACTTAAATAACTCTGTAAAATACATCTTTTTTGTTTCTTGATCTGAGATTTCACAAAATTCGTATCAAGAGTTTATTAGAGGTCAACTCTGCTCTCTTTTTCTTCTACCTTTTTACCCTATGTAATTCTTCTTATTGCAGTGGGAGAGAAAATGTTTGTTATCCGGATCCAAATGGCTTTAAGGAACCTGGCTCCCGAAAACGGTACTATTCCATTTGCTGAATTTTGCATTTCGTTTCAGTCTTGCATTCTTTAGTTAAGTATATGCTAATGATGATTGAAGGGCAAGTCCAGAGTCGTGTGACGCTCCTAAGTCTAAAGCATGCAGGGAGAAAATGCGAAGGGATAGATTGAATGACAAGTATGAAACTACAATCTCTTATCAGCTATGTCTTCATCTTCATTCTCATTCCTGCAGTTTACACTGTATATGTGGCAGACTTTCTTGAAGTTTCTTTTTCACATTTCAATATTTTTACACAATTTCCAAGGTTCATGGAACTGGGTACCATCCTGGAACCTGGAAAAACACCAAAGTTGGACAAAGTTGCTATATTAAGCGATGCTGTGAAGACTGTAACTCAACTTAGGGTTGATGCTGAGAAGCTGAAAGATTCGAACAAGAGCCTCAAAGAGAAAATTGAGGAATTAAAGGTATTACATTGCCTAAAATTTTTCATTCACAGTACTAGATTGGGATAAGTGTAGCTGTGTGTGCGTGGTGGGGGTAATTATTGCTTTGGGGTCAGTGAAGCATCGAAAAGACAGAGTAAGGTATTCTACTGATGGTCTATCTATTTTTTCCTCGGTATGGCTTATTTCACCAAGAAGGATCCATAATTTGTCCCTTTTGCAGGCTGAGAAAAACGAACTTAGGGATGAGAAGCAAAGGTTGAAGGCTGAGAAAGAAAGCCTCGAGCAGCAAATCAAAGCAATGAGCGTGCCACCGCCGAGTTTCATGCCTTACCCTCCAATGATGACATGCCCCTTCATTGCACCTGGTCAGGTAGCAGGAAGCAAGCTGATCATGCCGTATGTTAGCCACCCAGGACTCATGTTCCAGTTCCAGTCCCCTGTGGCTGCCGACGATAAGAACGAGCTTCCACCAGCTGCGTAGGCTTCTTCCTCTGGTTGAAGTAGCGGATGCCAAACAACTCAAGAAAGTGCGATTCTTTGTCGTGAATCTGTAATGCAATTCAGAACCTGAATTAGTTCGTCTCAGTTTCCTGCGACCTCTGGGACCGGAATCAGCTGTAAATTTATGTTAGTAAACTCCTGACATGTGTAAATGCTATAATAAGCGTTGAAACATCTCTGATTTTAGAGCGTGAGCATGCTTGAAGCTTTTGTTAGAGAATTTTGTAGATGATCTTAGCCTCATGGGCTCCATTCTCTGATAGATATGTTGTGCACGTCGTTACGTTTGTTTCATTTGGCAAAGCAAATAATAGAAAATAGAGAATACATACTTTTCCACCCATGATCAAGCATTAATTTTACTAGGTTTGTGCGATGGGTTACCAATCAAAGCTTGTATGCTCCACAGAGCCCAGGGATTCAAACGGTCACATACAGCTATTCGTATTATCATATTCTTATTTATTTTTAAATACAAATGCAGATGTGAATACATATTGGCAGATGTGAGTCTGGACCTTTAGATTCTGCTAATTGATCGGAATGAGATGAGCAGAATCTAATGGTCCAAACTCACTGCTCTCATGCTCTTATAGTTTTTGGCTCTCACAAAAACAACCCTCTGTGTTACATATATATAAATAAATCTACAAATTAATATATGAAAGTGAATATATGGAAATTTGTGAATATCAACGTATCCATATCTATATACATTTTAAAATGGATATAGATATGAATACCAAAATATGTATTTAACAAATATGGTGACGAAGCAGATGTGAATATAATAATATCCGATTGGCTAATTGGTGGCCATTTTGGCATGTGGACTCTTTGGAGCGGTTTAACTTGATTAATTTGGTGGATCTAGTCAAGGCGGATTTCATTTACAAGCACATAGGCTGCCTTGTGCCGTGACGAAGCCTTTATGTCCCTTGTGAAGATCTTTTATTGGAGGTCTTAAAGAAGTCCTCTCTAACCGATTCAATGAAAAATATGTGCTCAGGAATGGCTCGACTCCGAGGAAGAAATTTTGGAAGCAGTGTGGCTGGATGGAGAAGGTCTAATGCTAGGTCAAGATTCGTCGAACAAGTGTGGTAGGGAGGTACCCAACCCAAGATCAACAAGGGCATTTAAGGGTGAAAATGCTTACATAATAGTGCCACCTTCGAAGCTCAGAAGCCAAATCTAACATTGAACTAACATGTCGCTCCGAGGGCAAACTATATATCTCAAGCCTCTCTTTAGTTGACTAACTTACACCTTTGAAATACCCTGAACCAGGTACTCCCCCAATTTCTTCACTTAGGTGCCACGCGACTCTCCATGCTGTCAATTTTTGTGAAGGATTATACTCCAGAACTCATTGCTTTTATATCTTATAAAAAGCCTTGAGAACATGGTGCTTAAAAGGAGAAAAGAAAGGGTAATGATGGTTTATTTAAAGCTTAACTATACTACACATCCAAAAGAAATTACTAAAAATAATTTTTCACAAACCCTTTAATCTTTTAAGTTAGAGGCATAAAGCCTAACTGGCATAAAACTAACCAAAAATGCATAAAGCCAAACTGGCATAAAACCACTTTAAGGAGTGCTGAGACAAGGCTAAAACTTGCCCTAAACTATTGAGGGACCATCAAGGCTTATCCACACACCCTTGGTACTCAAGAAAACCAAGAAAATCTCCAAACAGCGAATTAAAATTAAAACTAGTCGACTAACCCTTGCTTGAAGGCTACATTACATATAGTATAACAGGTATCCCAATTGACCTACACAACACTTATTCAGCTTAGAAGGTAAGCATCAGCTGCCTACACAACACTTAGTATGAAGTACCATTCATATAAATAAATACTGCACTTGTCTTAAAGTTAATCGTTTGTGAATACAAAAATATAGAAGACAATATTTGGACAAGCTTGGGAAGCCTTCCCTCGGCCGAAGTCATTCAGTACTGTTTAGTCAGCTGACATCCTCCACAATCATCGATGGTTAACCCAACAGCCTCAGAGGCCCTGTCAAATTCAAAATTGTGCCGCCCGCTAAATTATGAATTCCTTTCACCCGAGTACTACCAGATTAAAGCTATCCAAGAATGAGCTTTTTTACTTTTGTTCATAGCATATAGCTATGAGAAAGGACAACTTTCCTCACCGCTCGCCTCGCCAAGGAAGATGCAGGCAGATTACTCCCACGAGGAAAAATATTAGTGGACGGCATCCCAACGCCATATAGTTCCATCCTCACAACAAGCAAGGATAGTTCTGCAAGAGAAATGATGACAGTCGTTAAATGCTGTCAAGTTTGATCATTCACTAAGCAGTTGCTGATAAGAATACAACATCAGATACCTTCCATCGAAGGACATGGCAGTTTGCCTGATGGGAGACCTGCACTGCACATGATGTAACCTGAGACAATGTTGCCATTATTATCAGTAATGAGGGGGATAATATAATGGGTAGCAACCTCTAAAATATGTAAAATAATGTCGACCTTGATATGAGAACAGGTGGGCTTGATTGGAGCTCCCAAACAAAGATCTTTCCTTCCCGGTTACCTTTTGCAACAGAAAAAAGAATTTATACGAAACAGTGTTCGACATCACTTTACTAAAGTGTACTAACAGTATCCTCAGTCCAGACTTTTAATGAACTAAAAATTAAATAGATTGCATAAGACCAAGTTGACGAATAACGGTGGAAACGAGGGATGGTAACGTCCCCCGGTAAACTTACCTATAGAAACTCATCATTTAAACAGTTAATCATAAATAAAGAAGGGTTTCAGAGTGAAATTGCGTGTAGAAAACAACAAAGCCTTCTCCAGCATTAAGTAGAGTCAGGTACGTGGATTCTTTGCCTCCATTCAGATCTATTTTGGATCATTCTCAGATTCAGATCCAAATAATTAAGATCCCTTCGGATAGTCTCCTTCTCACGCTTCTTGGGCCTTCCTCGCCCTCTCTTAACTTGCTCAACATCTCAAATCTCACATCTTCTCACCGATGCATCAACAGATACCACCATAAGCAGTTCTCTCTCATCTTATCCTTTATCAGAGCTACACCAACCTTTCTTTTAATCACATCGTTCTAAATCCGATCATTTCATATATGACCATACATCTACCGTAGCATTTCCATTTTTGCTATTGTCATTCTCTACACATGTATATGGTTAACATGCCAACATTTAGATCCATAGAGCATAATAACATGTCTCACAACTGCTTTGTAATACTTTCCTTTGAGTTTCAAAAAATTGTCTTATCACATAGAATAATAGACTCTCCTTTTCATTTTAGCCAACTTACATTTATTCTATGAGTGACAACTCCATCGATTTCCCCATCATGTTGCAAAATAATGCCTATGTACCTAAAAGGAATCTTTTTTCTGAATGTTATCTTCTCCAATCTTCACCTTGATTCCTTCACAATTGCTTCCATCTAAATGCAATCCATGTATTCAGTCTTAGCCATGCTTATACGATACATGATCACTTACCCTAGTGGTCTAGCCTATACGACCAAGTGAGACCATGGCTATGTTAAGTGTTGTTACTTAGGACAAAAGCGATACATAAACCAGACAATCAAACAATAATCAAACAATCTCTCTAGTTGTAGAAAGATTGTCAACACTTTTAGAAGCTCTAGCAGTTGACCTGCAAACAGATAGATCGCGGTCCACATCTTAACCTCCTAAAGATGAACAGATAATAGAGAATTAGATACAACGGTAAGGTTAAGCAGACTCAATTCAAGCACCATGTATGCATTGATTTGCATGGAATATTGGAATCAGGATGACCAACAGAGTAATATGAAATTCTACAAAGGAAATGAGAAGATCAGAAAGATGCATTCGATTAGCAAGTTTGTTTTACAAAAGATCTCAAGTTAAACTTCTCTTCCATGAATTTGACCCTTATTGTTAGATGTAGAAATCATCAAAGATAGTGATCATTTTAACTGGACTACAGCTCAAATTTTAGTTTGGCAAGTAATTGCAAACTTACGCAGATTTAAGTTCTTATCATTCTCAAAATTCGTTGTGTAACTAGACTACTGTATCAAATTTATGTTATTTCTCTTGAAAACTTCTAATCATGGAACTTTTTTTTCAGGTGTCTTGCTTTTCGATGCAAGCTTTATCTTGAAGGCGAATGATGCATGTCGATTAAGAACAGTCTAATCATTATGGACATTTCTTTTATCATAGACTATTATACATCATCCTCATGAAACTGCTTTTCAAGACACATTATTTTCTTTTTGTTGGAGAATGTAATAGGTGGGTAATTGGATCTCACCAAGATCCAATTACCCCACTCATGTTTAGTCCCACATGGATGAGCAGTGGGACTCCGGTCTGTTTGAGGGGCTATATAAGGAGTCCCTTAACCCCCTCTACTTATTGAGAAATTCAATAGAATATCCACCCCTTTGAGGGCTTCTCCCGTGGTTTCATCCCGCTCCTTAGGGAGTAGGGTTCCACGTAAATCTTCGTGTTCTTGATGGTTATCTTTCTTGTTTATCGATTTCACTTCCGCTTCTCAAATTTCAACATGGTATCAAAGCGAGTCGATTCTCGAGGATTTTTTCCTTTATTTTTTGTTCGAGATTCGATTCAATTATTATTTGTTGTTGAAGATCATTTTTTATGAAGATATGTTCATGATATGTCCAAGTTATGTTGTGATATCTTCAGAAATCCTAAATTCTGTGTGTTAGAAGATTCGTTCATGAAGATCCAAGAAATTTTAGGGTTCCAACCAAGAACCCTAGATCTGGTGTTCCCAACACCCAACCTCCTCGACATCCATGCCCACACATCCCTGCATGTTCTTCCCCGCGCAAGCCAATACCCAGCCGGCAGCCTGGCCTCTCGCCCTCCTCTCCAGGCAGCAACTTCCCCTAACGAAGGCGGAGAGATCTACACGCCCTACAAGGCCCTTCGTCAGGGTGCTGGAGCTCTTGCGAGCCCACATGCTCGCCGCTTAAGGGTTCACAACCCTTCTCGGAAGCCTCTAGGGACCTCTCGCGACTCAACGTGTGAGGTTGAGGGCCCCCGTGCCTTCCGCCAACAATCAGATCCGCTGCCAGGCATCTCTGGAGGATCTTGTACGACTCCACGCGAGTCACCTAGGGCTGCAGGATCCTCCACCGGCAAGAAGCTCCGCCGCTAGCAGCGATCTGGAATTCTTGCGGGCCTCACACGACTCCAGATGCACCGTCTAGGGCTCCAGGACTCTCCTCCAGTGATAACTCCATCGCTCACCCTCCATGCGTGCTTCCCCAAATTGGGGGCTCCGCTCCACGCGCCTCTTCGACGCCCCCCCCTTCCGACCCTGCTCTCTGGCGACACAATCCATCTTGAGACGGGTTCCCAGTTTGGGAACCCTAGCGATACACTAGCAAGAAAGGGGCTCGACGACCCGTCTTATTAAAAAAATTGAAAGAAGTATGAGGGGCTGGTGGGCTGTAACCAAAAAAATTGAAAGAAGTATGAGGGGTTGGTGGGCTGTAACAAAAAAAGAAAGGCCCAAGTTGGTCGTTGGCTTTACCAAAAAAAGGGAAGGATGATGGCATGTTTTGCGAAAAAAAGAGAGGGAGGAATGTTTGTTTCGGCCCAAGTTGGGTCGTGCTTCAAAAAAAGTATGTTTTTGATAAGGCACATACAAAAAAGGAGTCGTACACAAGTTTAAAAAATTGCAAAAAAAAAGAAGAGAGGAGGAAAAGTTGTAAAAAATGTTGAACGGCTTGAAAAAAGGAATGGCTATAAAAAATGATGATTTATAAAAAAAACACACAAAAATTACGCGTTTTGTTTCTCCCAACTTGATCCATGATTCTTATTCTATCAAGTATGAGAGAAAGGGGGAGTCAGAACTATATTCTTCAGGACGTCTTCTGCATATTCACGACTGACAGACTGGCACTCCAGATTTCGTTGATCAACCGTCTTCACCGAGCATCAAATTCTTCATCAGGGCATATACTTCTTTTACGACCCGATCACTTCCCCGCACTGGACTTCTTCTGCAGCGATTCTTCTCCAGGCACGACAGACATATGTTCCGGTGACCTGCAGGCACGACAGAGATACATTCCAGTGACCTGATATCGCAACGGCTCTACAGGCATGGCAGAGATACGTTCCGGTGACCTGAAAGCCGTATACCAATCCTCGTGCGAGGTCTTCTACCAGCAGCGGATATGAGTTCTTCTTATGATGTATCGTGAAGACCTGATGTATATTTTCTTTTTGATGCAAGTTGTAGCTTTCTCAGCTCCAACTTGAGGGGGAGTTTTGGAGAATGTAATAGGTGGGTAATTGGATCTCACCAAGATCCAATTATCCCACTCATGTTTAGTCCCACATGGATGAGCGGTGGGACTCCGGTCTGTCTGAGGGGCTATATAAGGAGCCCCTCACCCCCTGTACCCATTGAGAAATTCAATAGAATATCTGTCCCTTTTAGGGCTTCTCTCGTGGTTTCATCCCGCTCCTTAGGGAGTAGAGTTCCACATAAATCTTTGTGTTCTTGGTGTTTATCTTTCTTGTTTATCGATTTCGCTTCCGATTCTCAAATTTCAACACTTTTATATTGTTGACTCGATGAACTTGTTTTAGCTGTTATACAGGCTCTTAGATCAGCTCTTAACTTTACTTTGTCGTAACATTTCGTAGTAATCTAGATCTAGTAGACGAACTTGTCCTCAGAGCTTAGTTGTTCCATTGCTCCTTGCATCATTTGCTAGGAAGCTGCAGTTTTTGGATGCAGGATGTACAAATTTTTAGAATATTTACAATTACTAGGAACGCCTTTGTTTAAGTCTTGAGCTTCTATATAGAATTGGGGTGAGAAGACCATTAGTTCTATAGTTGGAGCAATAACAAATTGGATCACTGTGTGCTTGTTTACTATAGTTTGATGTTACAACTTAATGCTTTTAATGCCAAGCTTGTCTTTTATTAATGTATTTATTTCAATTCCATTTTAAAGTTGTCCCAACAATATCATGTTGTATGCAAATGTTTGGAAACATTCACATCGTGATCCTTGGGTAAGATATAGATTAATCATTCTATGATACATATATTTCCCATGCTGGTTATTAAGCTATAATCAGCAACTTGTTCAAATAAGTTATGGTGTGCGGGATGCAATGCTTAGGTATGCGGTGAGTCTAATAGAACAAGTGAACCTTTGTGATATCAGTTTGATCTGAACATGCTATCAGAGGTATATCATGCTGTACTTTCCTTAGTCTCCATATACTCTAATACTTTGAAGAATGTTCAAGTGTAAGCCAAAAACTCCTTCACGTCAATCAGCTAGAGGAAAGAATGCCAAACATTATTAAAGGCAGTGTTATTTGCTATTCCGAACTTTTTCCCTTCCGCAAATTTGCTTCTAACTTCTAATAAGGGTGAGGAATTATTTTCCTATAATGAGTAATAGCCCCTTTATATAATAGGGGTGGAATTACAAAATAAAATAAAAAACGAAACCACTCTCCAATTTAACTCCTAAATTGACTCAACCAAATAATTAATCACACATGTGATCTCATTATTTAAATAAAATGTACTAAGCCTTCTCCCACTATAAGTAGGGTCGGCTACATGGATTCTTGCTCAAATCCATGTTTAAAGATTCGACTATTTTTTACGCTGGCCGTCGACTACCTAACGCAACCACTGCAACAGTGGGATTTGAACCCTGGTCTTTTGTGTGGTAGACACACTGTACTACCACTAGACCATTAAGTGGGTACTGATCTCATTATTTAAATAAAAAAGGAAATTGCAATTGACTCAAATTAGACAAAATACCAATTAACCCGGACCTTAAATGATAAAATCTTAATCGGAATTAAACGAAATTGAAATTGACGACAACTCCTAATTTGAAAAGTGTGAATTACACAAAAGGGATTTAACTATACTTCAGTTCTCAATTAGGGGCCTCGCTTTTCAAAAGTATACTCTTTTATTGCATAAAATATTAATTTTGGTTGGTATTAGATTTTCTTGTATTATTTTATTAATGGATGGTCCAATATTATTTTTTATGGTTAGAATTTGAAGTGTGCTAACATTTAACTATAATAATATTTTCCATATTTTCATCTTTTGATTTTTTATTTTATTATTTATACAAGTAGTGATAAATACATCAATTATTAATTGAAAAGTTGTTTTATATGGATCAAATGGGTTTTGCATAGATGGAAAGACTTCATTTAGATGACAATGCAAAACACAACTTTTACGTAGCTTTTTTCCTTTCATCATCAAAGACTTCCGTATCTTCACGTCGAGTTGTTTTTTGTTAACATAATTTAGTATTAATATTTGACTTTACATTCTAATTGAGGAACAAAATTCTATAATATTCTTAGAACTATTCATGGTCTTCAATAAAAATAGAATTCAATATTCATAGTCTATTTTAAAATAATAACCATTATATTTTATTGTAACTTGTTACATACATGTCATGATATTAAGAACATCATTATTGTATAAAATGTGAAGAATATTCAAATGAACAAGAAGTTCAAATACTCCATCAGCATCCCAAAAACATAGAAGAACGTTGAATCAAACAAAACATGTATATATTTAGAAGTTAATATAGACTTTGTATCAGATCTTGAATTAAGACCAAAGATATCTTCTTATCATTCACATGATCTTGATCGTATTAGGACATATCTTCAAAAAGGTCCTTGTCAACCTCAAAATTATAATTTTCCACAAAATAATTGGAGAGAGTTTAAAAATGTTCAACCATGAATTAAGACCAAAGATATCTTCTTATCATTCACATGATCTTGATCGTATTAGGACATATCTTCAAAAAGGTCCTTGTCAACCTCAAAATTATAATTTTCCACAGAATAATTGGAGAGAGTTTAAAAATGTTCAACCAAGCTTGGTTTATTGAGAACAAAACATAGCTAGAGCACAACGTATCTAACAGTGTAGTACATTATCTTTGTAGTTATTTATGCTACTCAAAATACGATAATCAAAGTAAAGGAGAAATGTTTGTCATGAAAGGTTTTAACCATTGAAAAAAAAGACAAATTTTATGAACATATTGGTGGTCCAAACAGTATTTACGAAAAATCAAAATAAAAAACCAAATAGCCTCAATGAATCAGAATCAAAATATGCATTCTCAACTAAACAAGTTCAATGAATAATGATTGTCGACCATGCCTAAATGCAATAATTGATTGTTAGATTTCTTTCAAGATCAAGTTTAACTTTTATAGAAAATGATGAATCAAATAGTTTAAAGTAATCAACGTATTTTTTAATTATTGAAATTACTTGTAGATCTTTTATAGAAAATGATGAATCAAATAGTTTAAAGTAATCAACGTATTTTTTTAATTATTGAAATTACTTGTAGATTATAACGAGGAGATTGGAGATGTTCAACTAGAAAATAATCTAGAGATCCTAATATTAGTTGCACTAGAAATTCAAAATGAAGTTATTAATGAAATGTAGCAGAAACTATTAATATTATTATTATCAAACTTGAGGATGAACTATATTCAATCTTAATTGACAAATTTAGGGATTGTGGAGATATTCTTTGTTATAATGGAGTTTCTAATACTATAGCTTCCTCAGTGAAAGAATCACTTAAAGTTTCATTTCCCAAAATATCGCTTGAATTTTGCGAGATTACGTGAGCAATGTGAGGGGAGAAGCCTATGGACTTCAAGCATTAATTAAAAAATATAAGTCTAACTTATTATGTGCATTATTGTGCACAACAACTTCAATTAACTTTAATAGTAATTACTAATTAGTATACAATTTGTGTTGCTATCTAGTAATACCCTATGCCTCTGGAATATCATTGGAGCTTCATCTAAGCGTCGTAATCTATTAAGAAAGAATCAAGCCCTTAAAATTGCTTGAAATTGATTAACTTTCAACATGTGGTTTTTGAACTGATACGCATGTTTGTCATATGATACTCGATGGGGATACACTATAACTCTTTAATTAATATCACTTTCATGTTTGTCTTGATATTAATATGCAAGATTGATTGAATTTTTAACAAAAGGTTGAGGCGTCTTCATTGTTGGATTTCATACAAACTTTTGATTTTATATTCAGTTCTATTTTATGAAACTTATAGAGAGAATTACAAATGAATTATAACAATCCCGACAAGTAAACGAATAAGATATTGTAAATGTCACAACTTTGGTTAGTATTTCTACGCAAAGATTGCAACTTCTAAGAGATAATGGATGAGACTCAATACTCGAAAATGTGAGTTGCTTTTGCCTACAGCATAATATTGATGTTCACAAGATAGATGGACCGTGAAACGTCTCGATGCAAGACTAACAATATAACCAATTTACACTATTATTAGGTTGAAATATTTTACATGATTATTGATTTACAGCTTCAAGAAATAAATTGTCATTTTGCATGATGGAAACTGATATGTTTTTATGTATAGCATGCCATAATCTATCAAACTCATTTTCTTCATTTAATATAGAAAAATTGATCCATATGACAGAACTGTATAAAGATGATTTTATCAAATCTTCACATGATAAAATTTGATAATCAACTTAATACCCATTTTTGGATATAACTTTCAAAAAAGATTTCTCTGCGTTGAAATAAATGGTAGATCTTACACAGGAATGAAAATGCTACGGTGGATGCTTGGTCATACGTAGAACGATCAGATTCGAAACGATGTGATCAGAAGGAAAGTTTGTGTAGCTTCGATAGAGGATAAAATGAGAGAGAACCGCTTAATGCGGTTTCACCATTTGCGAAATAGGTCGATTGATGCATCAATTAGAAGATGTGGAATTTGTGATGCAGGTCCTGTAAAGAGAGGGTGAGGAAGGCCCAAGAAGTGCTGAAAGGAGACTATCCAAAGGGATCTTAATTATTTGAATCTAAGCCCGAGGATGACCCAAAATAGATCTGAATGGAGGCAAAGAATCCATGTAGCTGACCCTGCTTAATGTGGGAGAATGCTTTGTTGTTGTTGTTGTGAAAGAAATTGTAGATCTTATAAAACAATTGGTTGAGAAAAAGATATGTTCTATCTTCTAATTTGTAAGCTCATCGAGTTGGTGCTTATTTTATAGGTTGCAACTGCTATACATGGAAGAGCATTCTCCACAATGTAACATATCAAAATCATCTTCGAAATAAGATGGGGGATCAATGATTAAATGACCTAGTTACTTACACTGAAACACTGAAAAGGAAGTGTTTACTAATGTCAACAATGAAAAAATATTCAACGATTTAATAATTGACACCTCATCGACAAAATTCTAATGATGTAACTTGAGAACAAAAAACTGTCATATTTTTATTTGCATTGTATCTCTCTATATGTTTAGTTTGCTTTGCTACATCGATAAATACATGATTGTTTTCAATTTTGCTCTCTCCTAAATAGGATTCTAGCTCAATCTGTGAGCATGTATATAATTTCCTCAAACATTCGAGGGCATTTTTTTCCTTAAACATTAGAAAATCATGTACATGCCTCTCCTCCATCATTTATTGCATTTCTTTAAACTTTTTTTGAGTAAAAGAGAGGGTAAAGTCCCAAGGTGGGAGTTACCGCAAAATGGCATTAATAATCAGAAATATGTTACATTATCGAGCTGACCAGAAATTATAAAGCACTCTACAATGTGAAACCACATTTTCTGAGTAGAATCTCTCGTTGTTGAATATCATGTCATTCCGCCCAAGCCACATCGCTCAGAGACCCGCGAAGGCGACTGACACGTCGTTTGTGGAGATAGACCACACCGCGCGAACCGACCTCCAGAAGCCCTCCACACCATTTGTCTTCAACCAAGTGATGTCGAGCTCCCTCCAGATACCAGACGATGTCGAGCGCTTGAAAAATAGATGGCCTACATCCTCTATCTGGCCTTCACACCTATCACAGAAAATATCCTCCGTCCCTAACAGACGCCCCCTCCTTTCCTTGACACATAGGCGCTCTCTTCTCAGACACTAGAGGAAGACCTTGACTCTGTTTGGAATCTTTGTTGCCCACACCACCTTCATATCCACGTTAAGTTCCTCATTCAGGTTTGTTACCGGAGCGTTGAACTCTTCAAAGGCTTTCTTAGTCGAAAACCTCCCTCCTTCCCATAGGAAATGGTCTGCCATCTCGCTGAAAACGCCCGGGTCTGAGATCTCATCCTGCACCCAAAAAACATCTTCCAGTCGTTGCTCCGAGAGCTGCGTCACAAAACTAGGCGACCACATATCTGAGCTCGCCACCTGTGAGAGCGTCCCCTCTTCATCGCAGCCAAAGCCAACAGTCTGGGGAACCTACCCTCAAGGGAACCATGTCTCGTCCAATCACCACGCCAAAACCTGAAGAACATCCATCCCCTACCACTGGCCGATCAACAAAGGAAGAACCCTGCGAATCCCATCCCATAAAGGCGACTCCAACCGCACCCTTCTCGCCACCAAATCTCCCCTCACTCCATAAACTTTCCGGAGCAACCTAGCGACCATGGTGGATGTAGATCCCCAAATCCGAACTACCCACTTAACCATCAAAGCCTTATTCATGCACTCCATGGCGCACACGCCTAATCCCCCTTCCCCCCTCCCCTTCGTAATCTCCTTCCAGCTCACCAGATGCAAGTCAGTCTTCTACTGACTACTGATTAACATCCGACCAGAAAAACCTTCACACCAATACCTCAATCTTCCGCCTGACTCCCACCGGCATTAGCCTCGTCGAGTAGTAGAAAATGGGGATGACCGATAGGACATGCTTCAACTAACAAGCTTTCCTCCTCTCAATAAGGTGATCGCCTTCCAGCCGGCCAACCTTTATTCTATTCTGTGAATAACAAAGTCCCAATCAGAGCGTCTGAGCTTCCCATCCACCAGCGGCAGCCCCAAGTAAGAAATCGGCAGCTTGCCCAGCGGACAGTCCACCAACGCAGCAATTCTGGTACTCTCCATGTCGTCCATCCCAAAAGTGATAACCACAGACTTGCTCTTGTTAATCTCTAGGCCCGACAACGCAATAAAAATGTCTAACAGCTGCGCCGCGTGACCAGTCTGTTCGTCCGATCCTCCGAGCAACAGAAGGGTATCATCCATGTATTGGAGTAGAGGAATCGAAATGTCTTCAAAGCGAAAGCCTTCGCACCATCCCACCTCCATCACCCGCTCAAATAAAACCGCCAAGGCGTCCGCTACCAAAATGAAGAGCATAGGGGCGAGAGGGCATCCCTGCCTTATGCCCCGCTGCGGCTGAAAATGACCCCTCCGGCTTGCCATTCACCAGGACCGAGTAGGAAGAGGACGCATCTCTTCATCCATATGATCCGATCAACTGGGAATCCTCTTCGCCTCAAGGAGGCCCACAGGAAATTTCAGACCACACAAACGTAGGCCTTGGCAAAATCGATCTTCCATATGCTACCCTTTTTCTTTGCGCACTTCCACTCAAGACAGATCTCCGTTCCCATAACCAGACCGTCCGCCATTTGCCTCCCTGGGATGAAAGCCGACTGACCATGTAGAATGATCGAGTCCATAACAACCTTAAGCATGTTCGCCAATGTCTTAGCCACAATCAGGTATAGCCCATTGGATAGCGCTATCGGCCTGAAATCATCAATCCTCACTAGGTATTCCTTCTTGGGGATCAAGCATATTAAAGCTCTATTGATCTTATCAAAGCCTCTGTTTTCTTCTCTGAATTCATTTATCACCTCCAGGATCTCCGCTTTCAGCATTTCCTAGAATTCCTTATAAAAAAGGATTGGGAAACCATCTGGGTCAGGAGCCCCGTCTGTGTTGAGCCCCCAAACTGCCCTCCTCACCTCGTCTTTTGTGAAAGTCGCCTGCAATCCCTCCGCTTGCTCTCCAAAAATCCGCTTGGCCCCTCTTCCCAACCAGGTCCACTTTTCCCCACCGCCCCGCCTTCGTGATGCCTCTACAAAATGATCTCGCAAATCGCGCCCTATCCGGGCGTCTCCCGACACCCGCTCACCCCCCACCTCAATCTCATGCAAAAAATTCCTCCGCCTACCCGAGTCCATGCAGTGGAAGAAGCGTGTGTTGGCATCGCCCTCTCTCAACCATTTCTGTCTGGACCTCTACCTCCACCCAATTTCCTCTTTTCGATCCTCCATCAACAACTCCTCAAGTAGCTTCAGCCTTTCCGTGAGCTCATCAGGGTCAAGGCCTCTCTCGTCGTCGATCCCATCCAGGTGTGTCACCCTGCCCTGCGCCTTCCTTAGTCTGAACTTGCGCCGCGACTTACTTTCCCTATCGAAAGCTGTCAGAAAGGTCCTCAACAGAACAAGCTTCGCCACAAAAAGTGACACCGCTAACCCCTCAACGTTCCATCCTTCCCAACAAGATGCCACTTCAGCCCGGAACCCCTCCTCCAGAAGCCAACTGCGTTCAAATCTGAAAGAATATCTGCCAATTTTCTCTTCACCGGACGACCACAAGATAGGTGTGTGGTAGGAGTGCGCACGTGGAAGGGTCCACGCGCGAGATAGCGGAAAAGCCTCCATTCCCCCCATGGTGAACAGAAACCTGTCGAGCCTCGAACGTGCCCTCGCATTACGCCACATATACGAGCAACCAGCCGCATCAATGATGGAGAGGGCCAGGGAGTGCGCCACCCTCCGGAACCCCTCCAATCCCGTGTCCCTGCCCCCGCCCTGCAGAGGCCGGTCCCCAGGCAGCAGAATGAGGTTGAGATCACCTCCAATGAGCCAAACACCGCTCCCCATCGATACGCCCAGCGCTTGCAGCTCCACCGACAACGGCTCTCTGCCGTGACCCGTGGGCCCGTACACATTAGTAAGCCACAGATCACAACCATCTGCTCTCCGTTTCAGCACCACCGTTAAACACGAGAGCGACCTCAACTCCGAAAGAAGCTCGAAGCTGTCAGCCTTCCACCCCATGAGCAAACCACCAGATGTACCCTGCGCATCCAACATCGCCAGGTCAAAATACCCCCTGTCATCCTTAAACATAAGAGGAGCATGTGCTCTCAATGCCCCTCCTCCATCCTTTATTGCATATAGGTTTACAAGTGAAGATAGCAGATACACCTACATGAAAACTACTTAGATGATGTTCCTTTTTGGCCATTATCTAAGGCTCTAAGCTTTATGGTGAGGGCTAAAATGTACCTTCTTCTGAGATACTAGCTACCACGTGGAATGTGTTCTGTGCATTCCCTTATCATTACGGATATTGCCCATGAGACATCATAGTGTGTTAAAAAGGTCCTTGTGTGACTGAAAATCTTTCCATTAGCTTACTCAATGATTGGATGACAACCATCCTCGACTAGTCATTCTTGCACCTTTCAAAAAGATAACATATCGGTATGAATGCAACCGAAAATTGCTAGAGGTGACAGACAATGGATGAATCATCAACAAATGTACTAATTCAATTAAAGATAGCTACACAGTTGCGTATAAAAGCCCACTGTATATCACCAGAAAATAAAATATTAGAGAATTCACCTATCGCTGCTGCATTGTAGTGGAAATCGCAGGAAAACTTGATAAACCATATATCGCACTCTGGAACTGGATATCTCTGGAGGATATCAACGGAACCCTAGAAAACCAATATATATTGAAGTAATTATTCAAATAAAGATAATTAAATGAGATAATCACATAACAAATATTGATAGGTACCATACTTAGCTGACCTGGAAATACTGAGAAGATAGAATAGTAAACAAATTTATGCTAGTTATCAGTACTACGAACATTCCTATATCTACATAAGATTGCATAAGTCGGTGCTTCAGTAATCAGTATTCAGTTTAAAGGGTCATTAAACGAAGGATAAATGGTATTCAGTTGATATTATTTTAAATATATATATATATATATATTATTGATACATGCAATCTTGTATACTCATAAATTTGGCCATTACTTAACAAGATGAGAGTATCAATTGACCTATAAATATATAAAATGCATATCTTACTTTTTCTCCTTTTTAAAGGAATCTAAATATTAAAAAAATGAAAACCATGTTTTCATTGGTTGATTAACCAGTCAGACTGACTATTCAGTTGGGCTGACTAGTAACTGAGTATCATTATTTTATTTGGTATCCCCACTGAACTGTATACTAAGATCAACTATTGAGCGTAAAATTAGCAACTACAGGCTAGTTGAGAACAAAATATAACTACATGCGATAAATAAAGCTTCTACCTCCCCTGGGCTCTGGTCTTTGGTTTTTGGCTCCCACAAAACAATTTCATTGTCAACACTCTGCATCGCATAAATACAAGCACCTATTAGCAATGTCTGAATTACATATTAGAATAGCTAGAGATATGTATTTGAGTTGAATAAGTAATCAGATCTTGAAGACCTGTTCAGGATCGCATTCATACTTAATATCTTCCTTAATTCCATTCATAATACACATTCTGAGGCGAATTTCTTCATAGCATTTAAAAACTCTACTTTCTCTATAAAATATTCTGTGTATCAATGAATACAAACATATGGTATTATCCAAATGTTTTAGCAATTGACATGTCTCTTCCAAGAGGTATGAATTAAGAAGCTTAAGGTTGGAGGCAAGGAGGTGAAGAGAATAATGGAATATACCGGCCAGTCACTTTCGGCATTTTACAACTACTGTGGCCATGGGTGCTCGGACGGACAGGTTTACTTTGGCTGCTAAGTTATAAGAGATGTCATCAAGGAGGAGGTCTTCACAACTTTGAAAATGTTCAGATAGGAGGGATCCCCGTGTACTGATGTTGTATCATGTTGAAGTCTTCAGACCATCGGCACTATTTGACTCAATCTCTAATTGTATCCAAGTTGCTGGCTGATTATGTTAGTGGTTTCAGTGTATCACTGGCAGAGGCAGTCTCTCATGTTCGAAGTATCTTTATTATGGGACACTTCATTTTGGAAAGCTACGTGTCAGCTGCTAAGGTGACTTCTCTGTGAGAGAGCTCGTTTTTTTAGATGATTGATCTTTTCAAAGCCTATGACATTCTTCGCAAATCATTTATTTGGACGGCTTTGCACAAGTGCGGTGTCCCAGACACATAGATTGCTTGGATGAAGTGTTAGGTAACGACGACTTCATTTAATGCGATGGTGAACGGGCGACTAACAGATGGTTGGATTTGACCGCAATATGAGGTCCTGCACCGTTACCCTTAAATATCCCATGCTTTTTATTCTTGTAGCTAACACTCATGATGGATATTATGAGTGTGTATCAAATAAGACCGTTGATTGGCTTCGCTGTAGGGTAAAGTACAACCTATATTTCCCCCATGTTACAATACAAAGATGATACCATTATCTTCATCAATGGCAGCTACAACGAGGCACGAGAGCTATTTAGCTCCTTGATATGTTTGGAAAAGTTGGGTCCTTAAAGTTAACCATCAATTCCATGTTTCGCTCATTTTTATTTCAACAACACATCCTTCGCTTGTTTAGTGATACTTTCTAATCCAAACCCATTACTTACTTAGGATTAACATTGTTGATCATATTTTCATAAGTGGTATATCGGGGCCCGACTCCTGAGAAGATTGAGAGACATTTAGCAGGGTGGGTTGTTGTCAAGGTGGTAGATTGATCCTTTTATGATCAACACTTTTGTCTCCACATGATGTTTTTCTCCCTACGTGAGGCATTTGCACAAAGAATGTGTAGCTTACGATGGAGATTTCTTTGTTGTGATGCTAGAGGGGAATGTCCTTGCAATATGGTATGAGGTATGTAGACTTGTGAAGGCTTGAGGTCATGAGGTGAATAACTTGGTTTGGAATATGGATTTCCATTACAAATAGGTCACATGTTTTCCCTCAAACCATAGTTGAAATCATTACAGCTTCTTGCTATAGAAAGACCTTAAATTTTAAAAGACTTATCTTTAACAGAAATGCAAATGAGATGTGGAAGGTGGTAGCATCTTGTATCCAAACGATAGACAAAGAGATATTAGACGAGTCTAAGAAGGAGTTTCATGCCAAAAGGAGGCTTGATGGTGGAATGAAGGGGTACAAGAGAAGCTTAAACTTAAAAGAGCTTGTTTTAAAGCTATGTGTAAGGATATAACAGATGAAATTGTCACAAACTACAAAATAGAAAAGAAGGAAGGGAAGAAGGTTGTAAGTGAAGCTAAATCAAAAGCTTATGAAGTTTTGTACAAAAAACTTGACTCTATCCAGAAAGATATATTCTAATTGGCCAAAGCGAGAGAAAGAAAGATAAAAAATCATTCTCAAGTGAAATGCATTAAGGATGAGGAAGGACATGTGCTTGTTACTCAGAAGGATATAGAGACTAGATGGAAGCAATATTTCCATAAGCTTTTCATTGGTGAAGGGAATAAAGAGATTACTTTGGGAGATCTAACTAGTAGTGAAAGTTACCTGAATCGAGCAATTGATAGATGACTATAAAGTAGAGGAGACTTTGAAGGTTATGAAACATGGGAAAGGTGTAGGACCAAATAACATTCCTGTAAAAGTATGCAGAGTTCTTGGTGAACAATGTTTGACTTGGTTAACAAATTTATTCAATGTTATTTGGCGAAGCAAGAAAATACCCGAGGATGAGAAGCATCGTAGTGCCTCTTTATAAGGATTAATGAGATATTTAAAATAATTCAAATTATAGAGGTATCAAACTGATGAGTCATACAATGAAAAATTGGGAACGTGTGATTGAAAGAAGGTTGAGGCAAGTTTCCAAAATAATAGACCAATTCTGATTCATGTCAGATCGCTCAACTATTGAAGTTATCCACTTGTTGAGGAGAATAATGGATATTTATAAAGCTAAAAGGAAGAACCTCCATATATTTTTATTGATTTGGAGAAGGCTTATGACTCAGTCCTACGGAAATATTGTGGAGAGTTTTGGATAAGAGACAAGTACATGTCATATATATTAACCTTATAAAGGATATGTATGACAGATCTTCATCTTATGTAAGGATCCAATCTAGGAATGCTAACTATTTTGACATCAGCATTGGTTAGCATCACAGTTTGGTTTTGAGTCCATTTCTTTTTACTTTGATTATGGACGAGTTGACTAGTCACATTCAGGATGAGATACATTTGTGTATGTTGTTCGTCGATGATATTGTGTTGATTGATCTGACTAGTAATGGAGTAAGTAAGAAGCTTGAGGCTTAGAGGCATAACTTAGAGACTAAATAATTTCATATAAGTAGGGCTAAGACTGCATATATGGAGTGTATTTTTTACAGAAGCAGTGGTGAAGGAATCGGTGTGAAGATTGGAGACAATAACATTTAGAAGAAAGATTATTTTAGATACTTGGGATCTATTTTGCAACATGATGGGGAAATAGATAGTGATGTTACTCATATAATAAATGTAGGTTGGATAAACTGGAGAGGAGCCTCTACTGTTCTTTGTGACAAGAAAATTCCCTTGAAAATGAAGGAAAGTAATATAAAGCGGCTATGAAACCTGCTATGCTTTATGGGTCTGAATGTTGGCCTATGAAAAACATATGCACAGAATGACATTAGAAAAAATAAAAAAGCTGAAGTGAATGTGTGGTCATACACAAAAACATTGAACTCGAAATAATGCGATCAGAAGGAAAGTTGGTGTAGCTCCGATAGAGGATAAGATGAGAGAAAACTGCTTAAGATGGTTTAGTCATTTGCAAAAAAAGGTCTGTTGATGCACTAGTTAGAAGATGCGAGATTTGGAATTTAAAACCAATTAAGAGAGTGTGAGAAAGGCCCAATAAGTGTTGGAATGAGACTATTTGAAGGGATCTTAGTTATTTGGATCTAAGCTCGAGAATGGACCCAAGATAGATCTGAATGGAGGCAAAGAATCCATGTAGCCGGCTCTACTTAATGGGAAAAAGGCTTTGTTGATGTTGCAGTAGAAAGACCTTAAATTTGGAGGAGAAAGCCAAACTTCCAGCAGGCAGCAAGACAACCAGAGTTCATGAAGGAGTGGTGAAAGTGATCCCAAAGATCACTAGCTTTCTGATAAGAGTCTATGTATTGGTCCAATTTATATGTTTGGATGCATGCCTAGTCAAGGTCTAAGCGATTAGGGAAACTATATCCTCGTTTGATGGACCTCATTGTTGAATTTTTTGAAAATACTTTATGGTTGATTCTAAGCAAAGGTTACCAACCCTCCCATGTAGTGAGGGAGCCTAAAGCCTTACTTTTGGCTCCACTTTCTTAGACGTTAGTTTTGAAAATCCCTTGCAATGTCTCTTGTTACTTTAGAAACATAGGCCAAAGTGAGCAAGTACAACTGCCGAGTTTATTGTGGTGGGGAGTTCCCTGTGTCAGTTTACAGAAAACTAATCCACCCCTTATTGACAATGGATGTATATGTCCATCATGACTACAAATGTGATTTAAAGGCTAAAGAACCTATTAAGGTCAAGATCCTGTTTTGACTTTTTTTTGGGAAGAAAAAGGCCATTGGTTGGTAAAAAAGCTCTATATGAGACATTGAACTCAAGAGCATGGCATTCATTGTCACTTATATGGTAACATGCAGGACGATCTTGATCATCTCTTCTTTACTTGCCTTTCTACAAGGGAGACTAGGCATTTTGAGATTCCTTAGCTTGATAATGCTACCGCTAGTTTCTACTTGTTCTAACACAACTTCCAGGAAGGCAGGAGAATGGGAATGGCACGGTCTATGCATGAGAAGATAAAAATGCTATGAACCCTAGTGGCACAACATCAGAGAAGGCTGAAGAAATGGGAATGATGTGATCTATATTTGAGAAAAGAAAAACATGATAAACCCCGAGTCTGCAGAGAAATGGGGGAGTTTTTCAATATGTAGACCCTACATTGAGAATGTGGCCCAATATGTGTCATACTACTTAAGAGTTTGGCAAGGGAATTGCAATTCCTTATTGCATCCTTCGATTTTTTTGGAATGAAATTTATGGATGATCATTAAACCTAATTGTCCAAATTTTTCAAAATAAAACCCTCTTCCAAGATGACTTCGCCTTAGATAATTTTGCACCTCTTTTGCTATCGTTCTTTCTCTCTTTTCTCCCTCCCAAACATTTCCTTTCTATCTTGCTTTATAATTTTATTAAGTTTTATTTTTTTTAAAAAAATAGAGGGCTTAGTAAAATCTCTTAAAAAACCAAAGGTGTCAAGAAAACATGCTTTTTGGTTAGGTATAAAAAAATGCGGTGTCTAGAAAATAGGAAAAGAAAATTTCATTCAAATAAACCAGCCGAAAAATGAATTAAAATATGAATATTATTGCCCCCAACAAAGGCAAAAGTAATAAAGATTAATAACATAGTTCGGACGTACGAAGCTCAAACTAAGGCAGGTAGTGCATTGGGCATAAAAAATCATGCAAGAAGAGACGTCTCTTAACATACCCTCGCTTACTTGAACTTTTTTTAGTGAATTTTCAGGGGGATCACTTATAATCAATTATATGTAATAAATGCAAAATCCAGATACTTTCCAACTGAACTTAGAACACTAAAACAGATTAGAATTATACAACTAAATATCATTCCCCTTGTTATGACAAAAGAGATAAAAGAGTTAAATGAAGTACTAAGACGCATAAGTTGCATTAGGATCTGTAGAATATGCAATGGAAATGAAATCTTAACAGGTTAAGATTTCGTCATTGGCATTTAAACTGACGTTGGACTTGGGCCATTAGCAGATCTTACAAAGACCAATATGAAGGGAAAACATGAAAGAAATCATTGATATGATTATCCAATTTACGCCATAACGCTTGGAACCTAAGGTATAAATCCATTTAATTTACTCAAAAAAAAAAATAAATCCATTTAACATTCCTCTGTTCCATATTCTCCAATTGAAATAGGAGGCAAACACCAACGTATCAAAGTTTGCTTCTATCCCTCGCAATTGTTAGAAATGTAGGATTATGAATCATTTTTTTAATAAAGCAAAAAATGAAGAAGAAACAGACCTTCGATAAAACAAAATCACCCAGCCATCTATTGCAGTCAACATAGTTGGAATGAATTGATGCAATAAAAACCTGAAACATGACACGTTAATGAAGTAGGATATGATAAAGCAAATAAGTCCAAAATGACTATCATACTCACTGGAAATTGAACATATTTGGTGGGAAATTTTGATGGAAGATCGGTCCAGGTAAAGGACTTCTCAACATAGGTCCAAAACTCTGCAGAAAGATAGCCAATTCCATGAATATATGTTTGTCTCACAACCACAAAGAAATGGTTTATATGCCAAATGGATACCTTTCATGGACCAGATCTTAACAGTATTATCCATTCCGCAACTTGCAATCCGATAGATATCAGAAGGGTGAAAATCCTACAATGATAAAAGTAAAAAAACATATTAAACTTTCCATGCGTCTTATTACTTCATAAAAAAGAAGTCCAAAATTTAGGGAAATTTCAATTGACTTGCATACAACGCTGAGAACTTCATTACGATGCCCACCAGCTCCAGCAAATATCAAAATGCATATTCCAGTGTGCACATTCCACAGCCTTACGGACTCATCCTTGAGAAGTAACATAGAAATATTGATTTTCAAAAAGAGGTTTATGCAGACAATGCACCTAAAATGTCTATAGAATATCATTTCGAAAAAAATTGATCACTTGAGATCAGAGATTATCCATTTGTGCAGCTAGATATAACAAGTTCTCGCATTAAGAAAACAACCTTGCTGGCAGAAATGACCAGTGAAGGTTTTAAGGCTTGTGTCCTGATTTCGTTTATAGAATCCCCATGGCCAACAAAACTCTGCAAAACATATTTAGCTGCCATTAGGTAAAAGTACTTCAGTATGCAAAACAGGAATCGATAATCACCACAAGATCTCACTACTAGCACATAAAAAACTAGAGTTTCACCTTGTGAACCTTCTCGCTTCCGGCATCAATGACCCGAATGATCCCATTGATCCCACCTGCGACCAAGAATGGCAACCCGTCGGGGCTACACGCCCAACTCAATGTGTAGAACGACTCGTCCTTCTGATCTACGTGAACCCAAAAATCGGTCAACCTTCCAGCTCCAGTTACATGCCTCAAAAACCAATCTTTTCGTAAATTCCCAGACATTCATCGTAAAAATCACAAAACCCACAAACCGAAATTGAAACAATGCAAAGGAATTGGAGGCAAGAGCTCACATCCTCATCGACGTAGACCTGCAGTACAGAGACGCCTCCCCCTTCGGTGCACTGATACACCGTAACCTAAACATAGAAAAGAGGATAAGAAGATTCTCATGAAGAAGAAGCCTAGGAGGAAGAAGGATTGTTTACTCTGTTGCCACCGACTGTGGCGAAGACGTCGAAGTAGCGGGAGTCAAGGAAGTTGAAGGCGATGGCGTAGAGGGGGCGCTTGCCCTCGTTGAGGCGATTGGTGACGCGGTACTCCCTCTTCTTGGAGGGGACCAAGGAACCCACCACCGCCTCGCACCCCAGTGAGCTCTTCGCCATCTCTCACCGCCACTTCAGTTGGTTCTGCTTCTTACCATAGACCGTTCCTCCCTCTTCGTCGGTTCTCCTCCCCGGCCGGTTCTTCCACCAGCTTTTTTTTCCACTAAGAAGGGGTAATTATTAGGATTTAACCCAAGTATGAAAATAGGCCTAATATCTAGAAATATAGAGATTTTATCTTATAATATTCTCGGATCCATGATCATACAATGATCATACAAGTCACTATCTTCCAGTGATATACTTCATCATTCTTTATCTCTTAAATTAATCGAACAAGTAGAGAAAATAAATCGCACTTATTTCTTATTCCTCTTTATTCATTATCATTTCCATCGATGACACCTTCAGCAAAAGCTCAAACGATAGGTTCACATTTTTCATAAATCAGATAAGTTGTGCATGTCGATTACGATAGTTAAATAATAATATTCGAGCTTCATTTGAGGTATAATATTTTTTATCGGGACTATATACTTTGAAATAATAACAAATAGGTTAATGTTGATTCATTAACCATCCAATCCAATTGTCAAATTTCAATTCTATATTATGAGACATTTTCATGTGTTGAACATGTTGGACACGTGAGAGCAGTGGAACAAGCCGAACAAGACATACTCCCAGAATTTTCGATCATATAACAATGATAACAACTAATTTTTTTCAGTTTAAGTTAGGTCAACTGCATGGATTCTCTCTTTTCAAAAAAATTTAATTTGTGTCATGCACCGACATCAATGTATTTGTCTCTACATGTGTGTCCCTTTAATAGTCTCCGTCTAGTATTTTTCTAGTCTTTCATGATCTCTTTTACAATGTTCTTCTAATTTCCCAAACATTCGGACATGAGAAATAGATGATCTTCTATTGAACAAATCTAAATATTTTTTATAAGTTTTCTCTCATTTTATAGTATAATAATGGTGTGCCAATCTTTTGATGGATTTTCACATGTGAATTCGACCATTCTTCATTTAGCCATATTTGCATCAGAGCGTCTTAAATCTCATCTACAGAAATCCTCTACATAATTTATTGTAAAATGTTAAATACTTGTTCCATTAAATACTGCAGGTCCACGGTAGATTTATAGTATTTTCCTCTGACCTATGAAGGTTTTTTCTAATCATACAAAATATCTGAGGCGTCTTTTATCTTCTTCTACCTAACATTAGTCATGTATGTGACATCTCTATCAATTCATTTATTCTTTTGAAAAAATGACTGTGTTCAAAAGCATCCTTTATCGAAATGATATGTATTCCAAGCTTACTCTATTGCATCTCATATTTCCTTATTAATAAGCACACAATTTATATACGTCATTTTGACTCCACGTAATTGAAACTCATTATACTCCATAACCACCTTACAATGTTCAAGCTTTATATTGACCTATTTCTTGTCTCATCCAGACACTAATAAGTACAAGAATGTATAACTGTGATTGGAGCTGCCACTCAAGTCGTTATTAGCCATACGACTATTATTAGGTCTAATTACAAAATAAGAATATTTTTATGTCTGGAATCCCTTATATGGTTACTTTAGGTATAGTATTAAATAAGATTTCTTTAAATATTCTTTCTTGTTCTTAAAACTTTCGTCAAATACCTTAAAAAATTTTGGGCTTATGTTGTATAACTATCAGACATGAAATCAAATCGATTCTTTGATACAAATATAAATTTTCTTAACCCTTTTATTTATCATCTCATATAACTTCAATTATGACTCATCTATTTGATACCTTCATAGATTTTACAATTTTTTTATCTCCTTTATTCTCATATAAATATATCATAACACTATTTCTCCATTTATAGAGCATTTTTTAGTAAATGATTTTGTATTTATTCATCCCCTAATGTCTTTTCAATATACACATTTGTTTCATCTGCGAATTACATTGTTTTTAGAACTTTACTTATCTCACTCTTAATTTACCGATAACACGATTGATTTAGGTAATAGGTAAAATCCAGAAATAACACTCTTGTTATTAAAAACCTACAAAAATAATGCTTCCAGCTTAACTTTATATTTCATCTATCATTAGTGTTATTTCACCGACATCAAGGTCTACGGACATTCGATCTCTTTCCTAATGTGGTTTGAAAATTTACATTTCCTTCAAATCGTACTTTTCTTTTGTACTGCTTAATTTGTGTAGTGAGCTTTCTTCTATATTGGTGCATCTTCCTTGGATACACATAAGACCTCAATTGCAATTATTCTAATAACATTAGTTGTTCAATGCCACATCA
>JAZKJV010006900.1:0-52195 GCA_037367405.1 Ottelia alismoides | reverse complement strand
TAACTCTCCCTTGGAGGTCGTGCGGTTTTTAAGTGGCTTTACGCTAAGGATTTATGCCAAACCCTCCCGCTCGCGGGAGGGTCGGACGTGTCAGCGGCGGGAGGGCTTGCCTAGTCGATCCGCAACGCACCCTCTCCGCTCGTGTACCTCGCGACTCTCCCAAAGGGAGAGTTGGGTAAAACGTTAGTCTGTAGCAACTCAAAGAGCACGACCTCTTTGGGAGAGTCGCGAGGTACACGAGCGGAGAGGGTTACGGTATTCGCCGATTTCAGAGAAATCGGCCTACTGGTCGCTGACACGTCCGCTAATCGTCTTCGTATTCGGCCTCGTCATCAACCATCTTCCCACTCTACGTCTTCTTTCCTGTTCGTCTTCATTTTGTGCAGACGCTGCCGCCAACGGTGCCAGTTTTAGCGGTTTGCGAGTGGGAGTCTCGACCTCTTCCTCTGCATTTTGGTCATCTTCCCAGCTTTCGGCTCGAGGCAAGATCCGGTTCTTTCGACTTGCGGGGAGGTGGCGGGGATGGGCTGGTTGCCTCTCCGCCATCGCGCATCGCTTCCCATTCGGCAAGCGAAATGACCACTTCACGCGCTTGCGATCCGGCGTAGTTTCCGACAATGCCGTCCTCAGCCATGAAGTCGACCAACCGCGCGGCGCGGCCATAGCCAATTCCTAATGCGCGCTGTAACAATGAGACACTTCCCGACCTTCGCGAATCACAATTTCGACTGCCGCAGCGTAGAGTTCGTCGCGTTTCTTGAGTACGTTTGGCCGTGGCTCTTCTCCTTCTTCCTCTTTCACTTTGAGGTTCACTAGCTCATTGACAAAGTTTTGCTCACCTGTACTGCAATGGTCGACCACTGCATTGATTTCATCGTCGCTGAGATAGGTTCCCTGTCCGCGCAGTAGAGTACTTGTGCCCGCCAAAGGAAAAGCATATCGCCGTTGCCAAGCAATTTGTCAGCCCCCATTTCGTCCAGAACAACGCGGCTGTCCGTGCGGCTGGCAACTTGGAAAGAGATTCGAGCGGGCAAATTACTTTTGATCAAGCCTGTGATAACATCGACGTTGGCTTTTGAGTTGCCAAGATTAGGTGAATACCAATTGCACGACTCTTCTGCGCCAGTCGAATAATGTGTTGCTCGACCTCTTGCCTGCCGTCATCATCAAGTCTGCCATTTCGTCGGCAACGATAACGATGAATGGCAGGTGGTCGGGTATCGCATCAGCCTCCTCTTCGGTTTCAGGTTTCAATCTGTCGAGCAACTCCTCACGACCAAGTTGATTGTAGCTAACGATGTGACGTACACCTGCACGAGCGAGCAGAGAGTAACGCTCTTCCATCTTGTCGACAGCCCAAGCTAATATAGCTTCGGCTTTTTTCATGTCGGTCACCACAGGGTGCATTAGGTGCGGCAGACGACCATAGCCGCTCAACTCAACCATCTTCGGGTCAATCATCAACATGCGCACTTCATCGGGTCGCTTGGTCATTAAATAGAAGCGATAATCGCATTCAAACAAACGCTTTTGCCGGTACCCGTTCGCCCCGCGATCAATAGGTGAGGCAATGATGCCAAGTCAACAGTAAGCGCGTTACCAGAAACGTCTTTGCCTAGGAACAGCGGAATCTTGGCTTTCTTGCTAGCAGCAGTTCCCTCTTCGATCACTTCACGCAACCGGACAACCTGCCGTGTTTCATTAGGAACTTCAATACCAACGGTGTTCTTGCCTGGAATCGGTGCAACGATACGAACGCTCGGAACACGCAAGGCGATGGCGAGGTCTTCTGAGAGACCAGTGATCTTGGAAGCCGCAGGCCAGCTTCCAATTCGACCTCATACTGTGCGATAACTGGACCGGTCTCAATCTCCACCACCCGAACGTTGAATCCAAAGTCCTGAAAGGTCTTTTCAAGAATCTTGGCTTTGCGTCGCACTTCGACCGTCTGCGATTCAAAGTCAATATCATCGCTTTCTGTTAGCAAATCGACGCCGGTAAGACATATTCTTCGGCGCCTTCGGGCAATCGAGTGTCATCCAGGTGACCAAGTGAATCAGCGGCGGCTTGCTTTTCGGACTTCTTCGTCTTGCCACTGCGCACTCGAGGGCCGGGCACACCATGGCCTTCGTCGGCTCGCACTTGAACGGTTTCGCCTTCGACCTCAACTTCCCGTATTTCAGCATCTTCAATTTCTTCAGCTTGCTCTTCTTCTGCATTGGCGGTAGGTTCGGCAGGCGTATCTGTGAAAGCAGCGGCAATTGGCGCGGGCACTGCAGCGAGCAAACTACCAGCGATGGCCTTGACGGTCGACGCGACGCCTTCGACTGGGGCTGTCGGTGCTGTAGTAGATGGCATAGGTGTTGGTCCATCCAATTGTTGACCGCGAATGCGTACGGGCGGCTCAACGGTAGGTGCGTCGCTGGCGACGGGCTCGGCAACCAGTTGAACACCTTGATCGACGTCACTGGTTTTGGGCGGTCAGCAACAGTCGAATGGGTAGGCAACGCATTTCGGCCAACGGGAATTGAGATTCGCTTCCGAGTTGCACTGGCTGCGGTTGTGGCAACGGTTGCTCCGCCCAGCAACATCCACGCCAAAGCACGAACCACGACGTAATCGGTACTTAGCAGAATTCCCGCGACCAAAAAGAGTCGACGTCAAAATGAAACTACCGGCGATTGCGAAATGTTCGTTCAGCCAGGTCGATGTCATTGCGCCAAGGTATCCGCCTGATCCAATAACTGAAGAAAGTGGAGTATCTAGGCGTAGCAAGGAAACCAAAGTCGTAATGGCAACAACAACCAGTAACCAGCCAAATTGACGTGAGGCACGTACATAATTGCTTTGAACGCGAAACATCCAAATAGATAGTACAGATAGCCCTACGGTCACAAAAACACTTCCAACTCCCAGCCCTTGAACCATCAATTGACTTGCCCAGGCTCCAGACCAACCGCACCAGTTTCGAGGTGTCTCATTGAGAGGATAGACGGCGGTTTCAAATTTCAGCAAGCTAGAGAAAGGAGACGGCAACGATCCGCCGACATCGGCAGGATCGTAACTGAGGAGACTTGCCCAGAGAAAAATACTGATTGCGGTCAGCATCACCGCTTCGAGATCAAACTCAACTCGTCGCGGTGGTGGGCCTGGCGGAGGAGGAGGATTTTGGGGAGTTGCGTCAGCCACGTGATTGCCCTTGACCAGTCTCAGTAAAGAACCTGATTCCAATTGGAGCGGATCATCCGTGACCCATACGTCCGATGCCCTACAAAGGGTTACAACATCGGACCTTCATCGAATAGGATCGGCAAACACTAAAGAAGTAATTTAAAGATCCACGGCTGTGCATTACCGCTTACCGAAACCAATTTTCCCTCAGAGATGGTAAATCCGCACGAATGCGGAAGGAGATACCAATTGGCATTCAATTCAACCTTACCCTAGTATCGGACGGGCGGAGGTGACCGTAAAATGCACTTCATAACTGAGTAACGGAAAAAATATGTCCGAAACTCGCGCCCAAAGCTGACTTATTAGCTGCCATAAATCAAAGACCAATACGTCCCCATTCAAAATCGGGAAAGTCAAATAGATGTCCAACGATCCAACTGCACTAAACAAATTTCAAGGAATGGCATCGTCGAAGATGGAAGAGGGAAGCAAGACTCCTGTTGAACGAAGCCTCTGGCAAGGCTATTACTCCCCTAAGGCCATGTACGGAACCTGGGCGATTTCGGCAATCGTTACGGTCGTCACTTTGGTTCTGGTCAGTTTGTTTGCCAAAGATGTACCCAATATTTGGCCGATCTCAGGTGCGGCAGTTATCCTTTGGTGGGTCGTTGCCATTGGCGGTTATCTTTACAGACGAATGAGTGTCCACTATGAACTGACAACACAACGGTTTTATCCATCAAGCCGGGGTGCTGGTGCGAAGAACGGACCGTATCGACGTGATCGATATCGATGACGTTAGCTTTACACAGGGTATTGTTCAAAGAATGCTGGGGGTAGGTACTATTCGTTTGACGGGCAAAGACCGAACCCACCCCGAGTTTGTATTGAGCGGCGTTGACAAAGTGCCTGAGATCGCAAGCATGATTGACGACGTTCGTCGCGAAGAACGCCGTCGCCGCAGCCTCCATATCGACACGGCGTGAAGAGTCGTCGGCTGAGTTTTGTAGCCGCCACGCCCATTCCTAACGAATTGCCCATTCCTAACGCATCGGTTGCCCGGGTTCTGGCACACCATTGGTGGTCAATATCTGAAAGTGATGCACTGATGCTGCGTACGGATGGTCGCTTGACCAAACGATTTTCTTGTCTGGGGTCAATTCGACCATCGAGATTCCGCTGTTCGCAGCATGACTTCCGACGACCGTGTTTCCATTGGACAATCGTTGTGAACCGCAAGGGTCTTTGAAAAGTCCATTGACCTCATCATTGGTTACTTTCCACACAATTTCGCCTTGGTAATTTAGTTCGACGATTTTGTTACCGTGCGTCAGCGAAACCAGGGTATTCCGTTGTCCAACCGAATGGCTGTGAAGGGCCAGTTCTCGGCTGGTCGACCACCTAACTCTTGGAAATCCGTTTTCAGAATTCGAACGACTTTGCCATCTCGGTCATATTCCTTAATTGCGAATGCAAGTAAATGCGGAACTAGAAAATTGCCATTGCGCAATTGCCGAGGCCATTCTTGTTTGCATGTGTGCGTTGTCCGTCTCTGGTTTGTAACGCCAGTTCCAAACCACCTTACCCTCGGGATTCAGCTCGAACAAACGCGGTTTGGCACCCAACTCTGTTACCAGTGTGTTGCCATTGTAAAGTCGTTGTGTGGTTCCAATCTCTTTGTTTTCATTGCTGAGCGTGTAGGAAAAAACGACCTTTTTATCTCGAGTCACTTCTTCAACTCGATTGCTATAAGCTAACAGAACATTGCCGTTGGGAAGTACAAATCCATCTCGGGAGGAACCAGTGTGTTCCCATGTTACCTGTCCTTGTTCATCGATGACCGCCGTTTTTTTGCCCATGACCAGATACGAATGTCGTATGGTCGCAGCATCTTGAGCAGCCGCCGTTACGGATCCAGCAAAGGTAAGAATCAACGCAAAAAACGGATTGAAAAATCGGCGGGATAGGAGATTCATGGATAGATCCTGAGAGGGAGGGTGCGGTTCCAAGTGATACAGGTTAGTTTGTGCCAATCACCTTTTGCAATGCGTCGATCAAGCTTGCGATAGAATGCTCGGCAGCTTGCGCGGCAGGTGGCCATTGCAATTCGTTTAACCGAGCGCTAATCGAATCGCTGAGGCTGATCGGTTTAATGTTGCCCGTAAATTCTTTCAGCAGTGCGTGGGCATTTTCAGCAATTGCTCCGCTAGTCACGGTAACCCAATGAATGCGGCCGGTTCGCAGGGCTGATTCTACTCCTGGTTTAAGTCGCTCGACATTGCGTGTCTCATAGACGACGATGCCATTTACACGAACGCCACGCTCTGTCAGGCCGCGGGCCAACGTATCTCGACTGCGGTTGGTGCAGGTAACCAACCATCGTTGCCCAGCCATTTGTTGTGGGAGAGCATTCAAAAGATCGTTTGCACTAAATTTACTTGGGACAATGTCAGCTCGGAGGCCAAAACGATTTAGCCGTTCGGCGGTATGCGCTCCGACGACGGCGATTTTGGTGTTCGCAAATATTCGGGAATCGAATCCCAAACGATTGACGCAGTTGAGCAAACCATCCACGCCATTGGTGCTGGAAAAAGTAACACCATCGTACTTTTTGTCAGCCAATTCTTGCACCGCTTTGTCAATAGCTTCAGTATCGCTAGGTTCCACGACTTCGATGACGGGTTGCAAATAAACTTCCGCTCCCAATGCACGTAATCTCTCTGCCAGATTGTCTGATTGCTCTGCAGCTCGCGTGATAAGTACTCCGCAACCCATCAATGGTCGGAAGAAAACCAATCAAAATCTTTTCCCAATGCCGCGACAGCTCCGATGATGACAATCACCGGTGGACGCATCTTGGTTGAAGGTGTGAGGAGGTCCGCAACTTCATCCAGTCGACATCGGTAGACAGACTGATCACTCCAGGTGCACCGTCGAATGATCGCTGCCGGTGTGTCGGGAGCCTTCCCGCGCCAATCAACTGGTTGCTCCACTTGGCGACGGTGGTGACACCCATATAAAAAACAATCGTCCCGGGAAATCGAGCCAGAGACGCCCAATCGATTTCATTCGCAGCATCGCTCTGCTGCTGGCCTGTAATCAGTGCGACAGCGGAAGCGTGATCGCGATGAGTGATTGGAATTCCCACATAGCTGGCGGCGGCAAGTGCTGCGGTAATGCCTGGGACAACTTCGAACGGAATGCACTCTTTGCTTAGTACTTCAAGTTCCTCAGCGGTTCGCGCGAAACGGCGGGATCCCCCCCTTTTAAGCGAACGACCGTTTTTCCACGTCGAGCCAACTCGACCATTTTGAGATTTATTTCTGGCTGACTCCAGATCGGCTCCGCACCGTGTTTGCCAACGCTAAAGCACTCGGCGCGCTCGGCAAAATCAAGTAAACCTGCGTTGGTTAGGCCGTCGTAAAGCACGAAATCGGCCATTTTTAGGCATTCCAGCCCACGAACGGTAATCAATCCTGGGTCGCCAGGACCAGCCCCAACCAGATAGACTTTTCCAACTTCCTTAGAGCCATCGGTAGCGGCCAAAGGTGGCTGGACAAAATCGTCGATATCGGGCATGATTATCCTTTTGATGCTAATCCGTCGCCGGTGGTTCTCGCGTGGAGTCGCGAGTTCTTAAGCTACTGGCAAGTGATACCATATCCAGTTTGAGAAGTAGAGATGCCAAATACTGAAAGTGCCAAGAAACGACATCGTCAAAGCGAAGTCCGCCGCGAACGCAACCGCGCCGCTAAGACACGTATCCGCAATATGCTTCGCAAGTTCCGCGAAACCGTTGCCGCTGGCAAGTTGGAAGAAGCCAAGCCGCTGTCGTTGCAGGTAACTAAGTTGCTGGATCAATCAGCCGCCAAGGGCTTCATCCATCGCAACAAGGCATCACGTCTAAAGAGCCGCATGGCTGCATTGCTCGTGAGATCCAAAGCTGCTGCATAGTTCAAGCTTGGCAACCTGCTAGAGACAATTAAGGCTTGATCTGCCTTAATTCGCTGGGTAATGGTGACTGGCCGTTGAACTGCTCCATCGCAAAATCCCAGGTCAAGTTACGTACACTCTTGAGGCAAACTTTGCCTGCTTCGATGTGATAAACCGCCATCGATCGTGTCCTAGAGTCTACCAGGACGATTTGCTGACCACCATTTGGCAACATCGCGGGCACGATTTGAATAGCGTCACTATTGCCGGCACCAAGGACGGGTCCCGCCGGCGACTGACTGAACAGCGTTAGCCAACCAGTTCCGACCAATACTAGCGCCACAATCGTTTTGGGTAACCAGTTTTGCATGATGCGTTCCTATGAATCGGATCCATTTCGTTGGGGGCGGTTTATCAGGTTGTTTCGTGTTTACCCAACTCTCCGTTTGGAGGTCGTGCGGTTTATTAAGTTGTTACGTGCTAACGCTTTACCCAAACGTCCGACCCTCCCGCGAGCGGGAGGGTTTGGCATAAATCCTTACCGTAAAACAATTTAAAAACCGCACGACCTCCTGTGGGAGAGTCGCGAGGGACACGAGCGGAGAGTGATGCCGCATGCGCCGATTTCGGAGAAATCGGCCTACATCCAACCCGGCGATCGTCAGATGAGTTGCTAGTTTCGAATTGCTTATAGCGGCTTACGAAGGTTGATTGCAAGGCCGGGCGTTTTGCTATCAAGACTCTTTTGCAAAAACTCCCCTGGACGCCAATCGGCCAGCTATTCACAATCGCCGCAACGAGTCGACCTGACTGGGTCGATGTTCCTTTGTTTCAGATCACTGCAAGGAAGTGGTGTATCGTGAGTCTATCAAGAAACATCCGTCACGAGAGTTTTTCCATTTCATTGTCGACCGCTTTGTTGATTGCATCGGCGATCATTGCGGGCTTTTATGGATTGATCTTTCTCGGACCATTGGACAATCCATGGATCCGCAGGTTCTCAACGGGCCATTGGACCATGTTCGCTTGCATGGCCGTATTTAGTGTCGCATCCGTAATTTTGCTTTACAAATATTGGATCGTCACCAGCCAAAAATTGTTGACGCTTCAAACCGCTCGCATGCTAACGGACTTGACTGCTGAAGGCGGTGATATCGAACCGCAGCGTCGATCGAAATGGTTGCAAGCCAATTGGTTGTCCGTTCCGCGGGCCATTCAGGATAGTTGGTTGGGCGCGCGTGTCAGTAAGGCGCTATCTATGCAATCCCGACGGGCATCGGCAACCGGCATTGAGAGCGAACTCCAGTGTCTGGCTACAATGGACGCCGCCAGTCTTGACGAAAGTTATGGTCTGGTAAGAACGCTTCTTTGGACTTTGCCGCTAGTTGGATTGCTCGGGACGATGTTAAGCGTTTCAATCGCAATGGTTCCAATCGAAGTCAAATCCACCGTCGCGTCCGATACTGCTCAAGTTTTGCGTTCAACTGTCAAAGCGGCTTTTGATCCTTTGGTCACGTCACTAGCGTTATCCATTCTTGGAATGTTGGCCCAATTCTATGTACATAGTCTCGAGTTAAGTGCCATTCGCGACTTAGATATCCGCGCGCAAGATGCGCTCATTGAATTCCTAGCCGTTGACTCGAACAACGCTAACCTAACCTTGTTCGAGCCAGTTAAGCAGATGTCAGATGACCTGATTCACTCGGTCCAGCATTTAGTCGAACAGCAAGCGGTTTTGTGGTCACGATCGATTGCCGAAAGCCAAAGGCAGTGGACCAATTGGACACAAACGGCCGCAGAACGTTTGGAAGCGAATCTAGGTGACACCATATCGACAGCGCTTCGAGACCATGTGGAACGCATGGAAAAGATCCAGCTAGAAGCAGGTCGCCAAATCGACTCGCGTTGGCAGCAATGGCAGGTCACGCTAAGTGATCAAGCCCGTACGATTGCAACTCAGCAAAAAGAGCTCATACGTCTGGGCGAATTGCTTCGATCGTTGGTCGATTCTACTTGCAATCTTCAGAATCTTGAAATGGTGATCCACGAAAGTGTGGGTCGATTGGAGAATATCAATCGTCTTGAGGAAGCATCCCAATGCGTGGGTGAAGCGGTCGCGGTACTGGCCACGAGTTTAGAGCGAGCGGGCGTGATTCGTGGGGCGCCGATCCGTCCACGTGTGGCTCGCAAAGCTGAGTTAGTAGATCCAGACGTCGATGCCGGAGAGAGGAAAGTGGCATGAGCCGAGCGCCCAAGCGTGACAACTCGACGCCCTCATTGTTCCCATTCTTGGCTGTGTTGCTTTGCACGATGGGCGCTTTAGTCTTGCTATTGGTCTTGATCGTTAGCAAGGCTCAGGCCAGCGCCAAACAAATGGTTACTGAGAAGAAACAGCAAGTCGAAGAGCTGGAAACGCAGATCGACCTTGCCCGCGATAAAATGCAAAGTCAGTTGGAACAGGGGCGTCTGGAACTCGAGAAAAAACGACTGGCTCTTCAAGGACTAGAGCAGCAGATTCGAGAGTTGACCGAGGAACTGTCCGACCTGAAACGCACTGCTACGTTACTCGATCAAGATATCTCGACGACTGCTGAACAAGAACGTGAGACCGAAGAGAAGATATCCAAACTGGAAGAGCAGTTGACGGAAGCTACTTCGAAGTTGAAAAAGCAGATCGACAAACCGGCTGGCAATAAACCGATCTTTGCAATTATTCCATACGAAGGAACCAACGGAACGCATCGTCGCCCCGTCTATCTTGAGTGCACGGAGAAGGGCGTTGTGATTCAACCTGAGGGAGTGTTGTTAAGTCTGAGCGATCTCTCGCCTCCTTATGGCCCAGGCAATCCATTGGATGCTTCGATACGAACAATCCGTTCACGCTATGCATCATCGAATCAATCTTTAACAAGTTCAGCGTACCCTTTGCTGGTCGTGCGTCCCTCAGGTGTTCGGACCTACGCATTGGCACGGCAGGCGATCGCATCCTGGGATGACCAATTTGGATACGAATTAATCGATGAGAGTTTAGAACTAGCATTTCCTGAAGGTGAGCCTGGACTGGCTTCGGAGATTGAGCAAGCGATTGCGACTGCGCGCGAACGTCAATCGGCTTTAGTTATGGCAATGCCTGGAAAGTATCGTCAATTCATCACTCGCCAAGGCCAAGGTGTTGATAACCTCTCTTTTGGTGATGAAGGAACGGACTTCGGTAGTGGCTGGGTACCCAATGGTAATGGAGGAGCCGGCAGTGGTGCAGGGACTGGTGGAGGAACCAATACCGGAGCCACTGCGGGTAATGGCGCGGGACCAGGCCGTGGCGGCTATGCACAGAACGGTAGCTATGGAGCAGGTAGTGGTGCACCCGTCGTTGGCTCCGATTCAGTGGCCGGCTTCGCAAGCGTTCCTCAGAATACAACGGGGCAAAGTTTGGCAAGCGGAAAACCAACTGCTGGTACTGGAGTTGGTCAAGGCGGCAGTTACTTTGCTTCGGGAAATGGGTCAGGTGAATCTGGATTCAATGATGGCTCGGGCGTTGCAGGAACCAATGGCACTTCGTCATCGCGTCAAGGTGCGAACGGGCAAGGAAACTACGCTGGAGGTTCAGGCGCCGGTGGCACTAGCGGTAACGGATCGGCCAGTGGAGGAGGCCGTCCTGGCGGTGGGCCAGGCGGTTCTGCGTCCATGGGTGGATCGTCTACCGCGTCGTCATCCAGTCAAGCTGGCGGATCCCAATCGTTGCAGAACGACCAATTCACTCCGAATGACAACAGCAGTGATCCAACGCAACCTTTGCAGATGCAGAAGTCGGTTGGCGGGAACAATCGGATTGCTCAAGGCGATTCACAATCGGCATTTGGCAATTCGTCATCGGGCGACTACTCACCAACCGATTCACCATCATCGAACGCATCCAAACGTAACTCCAAAGCGGAGCCGATCGCTCGACAGCGTGGACGCAATTGGGCTTGGTCCGAGGGACCTCCAAGTAAGAAGGCTTTTGTGCGCGCGGTCCGAGTTGTTTGTTACTCCGATCGATGGGTGATCATGCCAGATAACGCTGTTGGTAGCAAGCAAGTGACCATCAATTTAGACAACGATCCGCAAGCGAGTGCTGAAAAACTGGCACAGACGATATCAAGTCGCGTTGAAGGATGGGGGATTGCGTTCAGTGATGGTTACTGGAAACCAGAGTTAGTTGTCGACGTTGCGCCCGATGCAGAGGCACGGTATGTCCAGATGGCACGAATGCTCGAGGGCAGCGGATTAGAAATCCGTCGCCGATCCACACCGAAATAGACAGCGAGTTACAAAATGGCTAGACATGAAATCGAAGAACGAATGGGCGAGGACTCGTTTCTTGATACCATAGCCAACCTGGTGGGAATCATGATCGTCTTTGTTGTCGTCATTGGATCCAAGACGAACTCGGACGCTCAGGAGTATGGTCGCAAAATGGCCGATGCAGTTGACGTGAACGAGGTGCTGGCCGAACCTGTCAAGGCCGCGCAAGAGTTGCAATCCGCTGTCATCGATCAACATAACAAATTGAGTGAACATATTCTGGAAACCGAATATCGACGCGCCGAACGCAATGCTTTGCTGCAGCAGGTCGCAATCGCCAGAGACATGATCGACAAGGAATTGGGATCGACAGAGTCGAAGAAACGTTCGACCATCGAAAAACTGCAGCGTGTAGATGAACTCGAATCCGATCTAAAAAAAACGACGGAACAACTCGGAAGTTCCGAAAAACACAGTCGCCCGAAAATTGTGTTGGAACACTTGCCAACACCAATGGCCAAGACCGTATTCGGCAAGGAGATGCACATACGATTGCAAGGCGGTATGGTGTCCATGGTGCCATGGGATCAGTTGATTTCGATGCTTAAAGCCAATCTTCCCATGGCTGCCCAACGCAACGCTTCAAGGGAGTCCATCGAAGCAACCTTGGGACCAGTCGGTGGATACGTCATGCGCTATCGCTTAATGGCCGTACAAGGTGGGTTCGAATTGGATAAGTTCGAACTGGAGACCACATCGCAGAACGACGGCGAACCTCTAGAAGTCGCCATGTCTACGGCCGGACGAATGCGTTTAGAACTTGCCAGCCGTAATCCTGCCGAGACAGTTGTTACCGTTTGGGTTTACCCAGATTCTTTTGAGGCCTTCCGAAAACTGAAGGCAGCCCTCTATGAGGAGGGTTTCTTGTGCGCCGCTCGGCCATTGCCAGATGGAATCCGCATCGGGGCGTCGCCACGCGGTACTCGCAGTTCAGCCCAATAACCTGGCAAAAATGTAGCGGCTATCGCGCTACTGGGTTTTCATAAACCAACTGCATACAATGCAGATCGTTGATGGCTGTGTGGGTGTTACCATTTTCGTTTTGTCTATCACCGATCTATTTGGTGGTGCATTGAGGAATATCGCAGCGTGCGTTTATATTTGACTATTGTTTGTGCGGCTTTTGTCTCGACATTCGCGTGTCATTCACTGACCTGTGCTCAGACGCCTGACACAATTCGCGCGTTCGCCGCCGATGGATTCCCGTTTGGCGTTTACCTGGTCGATGTACCGATTCCTCAAGGCCATGATGCTCATGGCATTCGCGTTCAAATTTCGGACCAAGACAATCGTTGCTTTTATCCAGCGATCAAGGTTCGTACTGTCGACGTTGTGGATCAACCGATCGAACCCCGCGGAATCGGCCGAGGAGCATTGCTCAGTCGGCTTCGCACGGCGATTCGAGGCGGCCCCGACAAACGCCAGGTTGCCGTGGGTATTACCATTTGCGGCCTTTACACGGGAGAGGGGCCACTACGTCTGCAGATTCACGGTGATGTGGAACTACAGCAGGTAATTGAAACGCGGAACGATCCGATTGGACATCGACAACTGCGCGACCAGTGGTGGACCAACTATGTACAAGCCGCTAAAGACTCCATAGCAGGTGACGATCACCCAGCGCTTATCGAAAAATACTTGACGGCAATGCTCGCTCAACGATTGGACTTGCCGACCGTCGACTTGGATCCACCCAAAGCCAAAGAGCAATCCAAGATCACGCAACCGCTGGACACCCTGGCGCTCTTGGCCGCAATTGAACCGCTTCGCGAAGAGATTCTCGAAGATGTCATGCGTAGGCCAGCCAACCCAACAGAGGCTGCTGTACCCATTCCAAACGGTCCAACCTGGCAAACTGCAAAGCTACCGCCGATCCCTGACGAGGTGGCTGTGGAAGCGATGGCGACGCGAGTACCACCGGAATGTTTTTATATTCGATTCGGTTCCTTCAACAACTACGTTTGGTTTCAGGAACTCTCGACGCGGTTTGGCGGAGATATCGCTCAAGCGGTGCTGATGAGAGGCTTTAACTACGAGACGAGCGCTCGCATTGAGCGGATGATGGGAGCCAAATTAACTTCGATTGCAAAGATGTTCGGCGACAAAATCGTCGATGATATGGCCTTGATCGGTTACGATCTATACGTCAAAGAAGGCGCCAGCCTTGGCGTCGTATTCTCAACGAAAAACGCGGCTGTGTTGATCGCAAGCATGCAAGCGGATCGAAAGGCGTTGGTCAACAAGATTGCTGGTGCAAGCTTGGAAGAAGTCATGATTGCCGATCGCCGGGTGTCGCTGCTGAGTACACCCGACAATCGCCTTCGGTCCTTCATGGTAACGGATGGAGACTATGTTTTAGTCACGACCAGTAGTACTTTGGTGAAGCGATTTTTGGAAGTCGGCAGTGGCCAAGCGTCCTTGGCGACGCTGCCATCGTTCCGTTGGGCTCGCTCATGGATGCCGGATGTAAACAACTACAGTGTGTTTGCCTTTTTGGCTCCCGAGTTTTTTCATCATTTGGTTAGTCCGCATTACCAAATTGAATTGCGTCGACGATTGGAAGCGATCGCCCATATCGAGATTGCGGAAGTGGCTTCGCGGGCTGGCCTAGCTGAGGGAGTTGCCAGTGATGAAATCGACGCGATGAAAACAAATGGTCTTTTGCCCAAGTGGTTCGACGCTCGTTCCGATGGGGCTCGGACGCTTCGCAACGGCGACCAATGGATCGATTCACTGCGAGGAGCTCGCGGATCCTTTTTGCCGATCGCCGATGTCGAAATCAGCGAGGTATCGACTGCGGAATCGAACGGGTACAGAAAGATCGCTGATTTCTATCAGAACCAGTGGCAGCAGATGGATCCGATGTTAATTGGGTTGCGCAGATTTCAGTTAGAAGGCAACCCGCAGATCGAGCGCGTCGCGATCGAAGGCTACATCGCTCCCTTTCAACGGGAAAAGTATGGTTGGATCGCTGATTTGCTGGGGCCGGCTACTCCGATAGAAATTGCGCTGCCGATCGACGATATCGCATCAGCACAGCTACATATGAAGGGGGAGGATTTGCTTGGAAGACCAACCCAGGATTATCACTTGATTGCAGGTGTCAAGGATATGACGCCGCCCACGCCTGGAGAAACGAAAGGACTGATCAAGACCTTGATCGCCTTGAGATCGGTACCGGCCTATCTTGGCGCTTGGCCAATGCCGGCGATATTGGACAAATTGCCTTTGGGACTTGGTGGTGGACCACCAGATGCATTCGGATACTCCAAGTTGATTGGCGGGTTGTGGCGTTGGCAAGGAAGCGACTTTAGTTTGTTGTCCTTCGACCGATCGATCATTGATAATGCCATCCCACAATTAGCTGTTTTGAATGCAGAGGATCACGCCCAAGCTCGTTTGCGGGTCGGCAATCTCAGCAGTTCCAAGTTGGCCAACTGGGTGAATCTACAATGGTACCAGCGCGGTTGGAAAAGCTCGCAGGGGAATGCTAGACTGTTGGACAGTATCCACCAGCAATTGAAGATTCCTGGCGAGCAGTCGCGCGAGGTCGCCGAGAAACTATTGGATGTTCGTCTACAATGCCCGCTGGGTGGTGAATTGAAATTCGAGCCCCTTGTCAAAGCGAATGACGTTGGTTGGTGGACGAGCTCCGCTTGGGAAAGAATGCTTCCAACTTCCACAGGAGATGTTGGTCCACCAGCAAACTATACTGCGCCTTGGCTAAAGTGGTTTCGCGGCGGTAAAGTCCATTTGACGCAGTTGCCCGAAAGGGTTGCTGCAGTTGGTACCATTGATCTTGAGTTTGAACCACTACCGAAAAACGCTGATGCCAAGGACAGCTTACCCAAGATGAACTTCGATCTATTCCAATTGCCAATGAAGATCTTCGGCGGTGATTCGGCCAGCAAACCCAAGTCTCCTGAAAAGAAGGACTTCTAATCGCATGGTGAATGCAAATTCGGCAAAACTCCATCGACGCGATGTATTGAAGTTCGCAGGGGCGGGAATGGGATTGGCCGGTTTGCCGCAGATCGGAACACGCCATGTTCACGCTGACGAATCCGACACAAGCCAGAACTACGGACTGCCTTCAAACTGGCGCAAAATCCCCAAAATCGATGCACATAATCATGTATTCTCCGATTTAAGCCAACCCGATGCAGATTGGAGTACCGTTGAAAACTTGGTTGAGGCATCGGAAATCCTGGGCATAGACCAGATGTGTTGTTCACAGCCGATCACTGGCGGCAAACTGGCCGGAATCGACGAAGTTCGTATTGCCAACAACTCCGTTTTGGCCGCCATGAAACGGTACCCAGATCGCATTCGTGGCTACTGCTTTCTACAGCCTGGCAATGGTCCAGCATGTATCGATGAACTCAAACGCTGTCTCAACGAAGGCATGATCGGTGTCAAACTTTACAACCAGTACAAATACACGAACCCGCTGGTGTTTCCGATCATTGAGCACTGTATCCAACAGCGAGTCCCTGTTCTTGGGCACTCGGCGCATCTGACCGATCCTAAATCGATTGCGGCCCAACCCAATACATCCGATTCACTCGACTTTTGTCAGTTGGCCGGCCGTTATCCCGAAGCCATGCTCATTCTTGGCCACATCAACGGAGGAGGCGATTGGGAGTGGGCCATTAAAGGCCTTCGAGGTTGTGAAAATGTCTGGCTGGACACTAGTGGTAGCAACATGGACAACGACACGATCGGAAAATGTGTTCGTGAGTTAGGTATACATCGGATTCTGTTTGCGACCGATACATCGATGGAAGGTGGTGTAGGCAAAATCCTTTCGGCGAACCTGACAGAAGAACAACGCTCGACGATTTTTAGCCGTAACATGACTTCCATCCTGGCCAAGAGAGTCTGATGCTAATCGATATCAATGTCTGTGTTGGGCACTATCCGTTCCGAAGGCTGGTCGGTGGTCATATCGACGACCTAATCAAGACGATGGATCAGCATTCGATTGACAAGGCAGTTGTATGTTCCATCCATAGTCTTTTTTATCGTGACGCACATTCAGGTAATGAGGAACTGTTCACTGCTACTCAACCGCACCTCGATCGTTTCCTTCCGGTCGCGACCGTCAATCCAAAGTACGTTGATTGGTCACGTGATTTGGAGCAATCCGTCCAGCAATGGAAAGCGCGCGCCGTCATGTTGGCACCTGCCTATCATGGATATCGTTTGGATGACGAATATAGCAAAGCAGCAATGGCCAGTATCGCGGAGCGAGAATTACCCGTCGTGCTCTATCAACGTTTTGAAGATCGACGGCAGCGACACGCATGGGATCAAGCTGAGGACCTGGACGTAACGTCCCTCATCGAAACCGCAAAACTCTTTCCGAACGTACCGTTAGCGTTGATCAATTGGTCGGCAGCAGATGCATTGAGGATCGCTCGGGCGGGCCTAAAGAACCGGCTGCTATTTGATATCGCCAGGTTCCATATTGTGTTGCAAAAAGACTTTCAGGCAATGGTGAAGGTTTTGGGATCTGAGTCAATCGCTTTCGGTTCCCATTTGCCATTTGATTACGTTGGCTCCTCGCTTGTCAAACTGAGCGATATTGAATTGCTACATCGCGATAATCTGGAGCAAGTGAAAAGCAGGAATGCCGCAAATTTTTTCAATCTTATCTAGCTTCGTATGGCAGGCTCGTAACTCCGAACTACATACCACTACTCCAAATACAACGTCTCGCCTGATGCTACCGACGCTGGCAAACTCGGATTGGCTTTCACATGAAAACTCGGCGCGATTTCGATCACGGCATCGGGGGTACCGTCCGCTCTTCGTGCTACGGGAACCCCAATAGACTCCAGGAACTTCACATCACGGGCAATCTGGGCGCTAACAGAAGTCGTCGGCGAGTCCGACCCGGTGGCGTTCTTGACGGGTGCGAACTCGTCGGCTCGGTCGATTTCCAATAGCATTGTCTTGTTGGCTAATGGCAAGGCATCGAAGATAAACTTTTCAAGCTTGATGCCATTTGGCTGACGTGGAGTCTGAAGCACACCATCGTTGTCAACACATGGCACTGCCTTTTCGGCACGATGATAAGGAAGGTCCAGGTTATCGCCAACGATGCGCGAGACAAACTGGACGTCGATGGCATGGGTGCCTAAGTTGCCAATGTCAAATTTGCGACTGCCATCTGCATTCTTGGCTGTGGCAAGTTCCGCTGGAAAATCCGAGTACTCAACGACAATTTGCCGGCCGTTATGCATACACAGATTGCCGACTCGTTCTTGATCACTGGTCTTGGTCGTGACTTTCGTTGACATCTCGGAACCCGTCATCGCGTGTAGGCCCAAAAACAGCGGATCAAAAGGGCGAACGATGGGATTGTCAATTTGAAAGTAGCTGATCACTTTGATGCCACGGTCTTGCATGTCTTTTAGTGCCCCATGATCGTAGAGGGCCTTTAGGGAACCTCCGTGTCCATCAGGCGACAGAGCCAACTGATGTTTGCTGGCAAGCAGCAAGTTTCCACTTGAGTCAAAACTTGGCAGCATGGCTTGAGAGAAGAACACCACATCGCCTGGGTTCAAGCCAAAATATTTGTTGGCTTCAAAGAAATCGGTTGTTTGTTTGTGATTGGCCAAACTGGTCATGATGTACCAAGGTAGGGCTCGTCCATGGCTTGTTTGTACTGCCTTTAGCATCTCCGCGAACAACTGGAAGAAAGTCTTCTTCTTTATTGGCGTGACTGGCATTGCCCCCTTGGGGCCATCAAATCCCAGTCGAGTTCCTTGCCCGCCTGCAACCGTAAAGGCTGCGACTTGACCGCTGCGAAGTAATCGATCGCCGATTTGGGTCGCTTGTTGAAAGGTGCTGTCCTGAGACTTTTGTAATGCGGCTTTGCGAAACGCAGGGGCAGGTTCAAGCGGTGTAGGACATGATGCCTCGGGTTTGGCCTTTGCATAGGTTTCAATCAAACGAGCGATCAATCCCCAAGATATCGATTCAAGCGTGCTCAGCAGTTCCTCACGTTGTTCATGGGTCAGCTCCTCCCAAAACTTCAACAGGTGCTGTTGCCGATGAGCCACTAACTGCCGCTGACACTCGAGAAATCGTTCCTGCATCGGACCAAAGCTCCATTGTATAAAACTGCATTCAAGTAATTTGCGCTGGCGAACATTCTACGTTACGTCAACGCCATCGCAACCAAGAGAGGGCCGAGAACAGGACTTCAAAACAACCTGTTGAAGCCATTTAACGCTGCGACTCGATACGCTTCGGCCATGGTTGGATAATTGAACGTGGTATTGATAAAGTAGTCCAGCGTATTGTTGGGAGGCGGTTGCTTCATGATCGCCTGACCGATATGGACAATTTCGGAGGCGTTCGGTCCGAAACAGTGCACTCCCAAAATTGCCTTCGTCTCTCGATGGAATAGCAGCTTGAGCATGCCAACGGCGCGGCCAGTGATCTGGGCACGGGCAAGACTCTTGAATTGCGAGTGACCGACTTCGTAAGGGACTTTGGCGGCTGTAAGTTCGCGTTCGGTCTGTCCAATGCTGCTGATCTCTGGGCTGGTGTAAATACCCGTGGGAATATCAGTCAACTTGAGGCAATGCTCTGCGCAACCTGTCAAGTGCTGGGATGCGGCGCGTCCCTGCATGTAAGCTGCGCTGGCAAGCGAAGGGAATCCGATAACGTCGCCAACCGCATAGACATTCGGACAATCCGTTTGAAAGTCATCATTGACCTTCAAGCATCCTCGGCTGTTTGGTGTCAGGCCAATGTTCTCAAGTCCTAGGTCCTCTGTATTTCCCTGTCGCCCGTTAGCCCAAAGAACGATGTCGGTCTTGATCTGTTTGCCACTTTCGAGAAACAGAACGGCTCCATCACTATGGCCTTCGATCCTTTCGAAAACTTCGTTGTGTCGGATCAAGATGCCAGAGTCGCGCAGATGGTAGGACAGGGCATCGATGATTTCGTCGTCAAGGAATTCAAGCAACTTTCCGCGCGTGTTGACCAAGTTTACTTTGATACCTAGGTTCCGAAACATCGAAGCGTACTCGCAACCGATGACACCGGCACCATAGACGGTAACCGATTGCGGCTTGGCCTTTAGATCGAGGATCGTGTCGCTATCAAAAATACATGGGTGGGAAAAATCAACATTGGGTGGGCGGAACGGACGTGAGCCTGTGGCAATTACGACATGGTCCGCTGTAAACCGCGTTTCATCGTCGGTTTCAATCGTGTGAGCATCCAGGAATTTTGCGTTACCATGGATTATGGGAACTTCGTTACGTTCGTAAAAGGTATGTCGCATGGACTCCTGTTTGGCAATGATGGAACGACTACTAGCACGAAGCTGAGCTAAGGTTGGATTCACGCGAATGCCAAGTTCTTTAAGGATTGGATTGTTCATCGCCTCCATCACAGAGTAAATCGAATAGCGGAGCGCCTTGCTGGGGATGGTCCCCCAATGTGTACAACCGCCACCGATATGACTGTATTTTTCAATCACGGCCACTTTTTTCCCGGCTTTTGCGGCCTGCATGGCAGCCCCCTCGCCGCCGGGCCCTGTTCCAATCACTAGAACCTCAAAGTGCGGATGTGTCATTCAATTGAACTCCAAGAGTGATTTCGCGATCGGAAAATTCCAACCGCAAAGTTGTTAATATTGTTACGAACGTCAGGAAAGCCGAAAATCATAACTGCTGATTGTGGAAACGTGTGCCGTTTTCCTCGTAACCAGTTTCAAAAACCCGTGCTTTGAATAGCATAGAGGCTCAGACGGCGGGTTTTCAACCATATGGAGTACATGATGCAGGTTTTGGTTACAGGTTCAAGCGGCTTGATTGGTTCGGCCGCCGTTCGACACTGGGATGGACAGGGGGCTGATGTCGTCGGCGTGGACAATGACATGCGCCAAGTCTTCTTCGGCCCTCAGGGCAGTACCCGGTGGAACCTGGAAAGATTGATGGAAGATACGAAGCGATTCAAGCACGAGAGCTTGGACATACGCGATCGCGATGCCATCACCGCACTATTTCAGCGACACCAATTTGAGCTGATTATTCACTGTGCCGCGCAACCTTCTCACGACAAGGCGAAAGATATTCCTCTGATTGACTTCGATGTCAACGCGACCGGAACGATCAACTTACTGGAAGCGACTCGCCAACACTGCCCCGATGCTGTTTTCTGCCATATGAGTACCAACAAGGTCTACGGCGATGCACCTAACGAAATCCCGTTGGTTGAGTTGGAGACTCGATGGGAATACGCAAGACCGGAAGACTGGAATGGAGTAAGCGAGTCCTGTCGGATTGACCAAACCACCCATTCACTGTTTGGTGCTTCTAAAACTGCGGGCGATATTTTTGCCCAAGAATATGGTCGTTATTTCGGAATGAAAGTTGGTGTGTTCCGTGGCGGTTGCTTGACGGGAGCATCCCATTCCGGTGTGGAACTACACGGATTTCTATCGTATTTGGTCCATGTGGCAGTACACGAAAAACCCTACACCATTTTCGGTTACAAGGGAAAGCAAGTTCGGGACCAGATCGAGAGCAGCGACGTGATCGCCGCCTTCGAAGCTTTTGCCAACAATCCGCGACCAGGAGAAGTCTACAATCTTGGCGGGGGCCGCGAAAACGCCGCCTCGATGCTGGAATGCATTCAACTGATCGAGAAAATCAGTCCTTATCGAGTTCGGCATACTTATTCTGAAACCAACCGCATTGGCGATCATATTTGCTATATTAGTGACTTGCGAAAACTGACCAGTCACTTTCCGGGCTGGCGAATTCGCAAGAGCTTGCCCGACATTCTCGGTACCATGATCGAGATGGAAGAACATAAACGCCGGTCAACTGTTAAGGCCTAACGGTACGATTGCGTTTGAGGGCAATCTCGCACTTGTCTCATCGCAAAACGCAACCGTGGTGGCTGAAAAAGTATGATTGAGCTTTTCGAATTCGGTAAAGATTACGGCGATTTCACGGCAGTCCAATCCGTCTCACTGAAAATCGATGCCGGTGAAATGTTTGGATTCATCGGTCCAAATGGAGCCGGCAAGAGTACCTCGATTCGCTATCTAGCCACATTGTTGAAAGCGTCACGTGGTGATGGCATCGTCAACGGTCACAGTGTGAACAAAGATCCGATGGCTGTACGCAGAAGCATCGGTTACATGCCGGATGACTTTGGTGTTTACGATGGTATGAAAGTCTGGGAGTTCTTAGACTTCTTCGCTGTCGCCTATCAAATTGGTCGCACGCAACGTAAGCAAGTTATCGTCGATGTCCTGGAGTTGCTCGATCTGTCCCATAAACGTGACGATTACGTCAACGGACTTTCGCGCGGTATGAAGCAACGATTGTGTTTGGCGAAAACGCTGGTACATGATCCTCCCGTTCTGATTCTTGACGAGCCGACTAGCGGATTGGATCCTCGCGCTCGGATCGAAGTCAAAGCGCTTTTGAAAGAGTTACGACGGATGGGCAAGACGATCTTGATCAGCAGTCACATCCTCTCGGAACTAGCCGACTGCTGTACATCCATCGGCATTATCGAGCGAGGTCAATTGTTGATGCATGGCCCAATCGAATCCGTTTATCGACAAATCCGACGAAATCGCATTGTTGAAGTTCGTTTCGTAGACAAAGTCGAAGCAGGAATCAGTATTTTGCGATCCTGCCCTGAGATGCGCGATATCGATATCGACGGAAACCGCGTAACCGTGGAGTTCGAAGCCGATGAAGCTCGTTTGGCGGAGATTATGACTCGCCTGATCGACGAGAAAATTCCGTTGCGAAGTTTTAACGACAAAGAGCCAACGCTTGAGGATGTGTTTATGTTGGTAACCAAGGGACTAGTAACCTAGAATCCATCCAGCGTTGAAACGCTGGGCTACCGTCTGCTAGTCGCTCCCGGCCCGATCATCGTCGCGGTACCTGAGGTCTTTTTTTGGTGGATATGGACTTCAGATCCGATTGTCCGTCTGTCTTGGTGGATTGGGCTGAAGCTGAATCGTTACGCGGAGTAAATGAACCGCACTAAGTGGTAAAAAACCGGGGCGGCAAAACAAAGCGTGTCGATTCGGTCAAGAACTCCAGCATGTCCCAGCACCAAGGTTCCGTAATCCGTTACACCACGGTCTCGTTTAATGGCGCTCATTGTCATGCCACCGCCCATTCCCATGACGGCGACAATCATCGACATGCAGGCTGCTTCCCAGATTTCGAAGGGGGTTACAAAGTGCAAGGCTGCACCGAGAATCCCCGTCGATAGCGTTCCTCCGGCGAATCCTTCCCAAGTCCGGCTGGTACTGACCTCGGCCGCGATCAGAGTCTTCCCAACCAATTGTCCCCAAGACCACTGCAGTATGTCCGACAGCTGGCAAATTAGAATGAAAAAGAACAACAATCCAGCGACATTCCCCGTCCATGGGACTCCACTGGACGTTTGAAATTTAAGGCTCAGTAAGGCTGGCGCATAACTTAGCGAGTAAACACAGATTAACAGGCCAGCGGTTATCTGCGCCGATCGTTCAAGGAATTTCTTGTGATCCCCGGAAATGGCTATACGCGCAGGGACAAACAATCCCGCATAGACGGGGATCATGATGCTGTACAATCCGTAGAAATCGATTGGTTTTCCCTTGAACCAAGGAATTGTCGAATTGTCTAATCCAACCAACACATATTGCAACGGAGTGAAAACCACCAAAGCCCAAAAGAGGGCTCGATGATCGGCCCGACGCGTAGGAGCCATCGTGATGAATTCACGAAGTGCCCAAAAAGACACCAGTCCAAATAGCACGACGGTACCTGTCGGACCCAAAAGGAGTCCAAACACCAAAATCGCACACATCAACCACCACGAATTCAAACGCTGTCGAAAACGTCTTACCAATGCCGGATTAACCGATTCGCTGGATTGATTTTGCAGCCAACGGCCAACGAGCGATGCGATTGCAAGCGCGACGAGAACTGTGCCCAGGAGCATGTTCGTTCGATGGTCGTTTAACAATGGCATAGTCGATTGTGTGCAATGGGCGGATGGAAATGGAACGACCAAGATTGTAACCAAGCTTTATTCCTGGTCAGCCCCTAACTGCGGTCGCAAAGGTGGGGTAGTTGGATTAAACTGGAAAGAGGTTCACGCTCGGTGGAAACACCTCCGTTTCCGTTGCCCATTTCCGCAGAACTTAGCTTGTCCGGCCGCTCATGGAATACGCAAAAATCCTCACTCAATTTGGGTTCCAACTGCTTTTCCTGTTCGCAATTCTGCATTGCGGCGGGTCCGTTTATTCTCAAGAAGAATCCTATCCGACGCCCCCAGAGGCAGAGACTCAGCAAGGTGTACCGCAGGGGAAAATCGAAGGTCCATTCAAGCTGGCCAGCGAGATTTATCCCGGAACCGAACGCGAATATTGGATTTACGTCCCGGCAAATTATGACGCCCAAAAACCGAATTGCGTCATGATCGTTCAAGATGGACTCAGTCGTGCAAAGGAGTGGAGACTCCAGGCGGTCTTCGATAACTTGATTCATCGCAAAGAGATACCACCCTTGGTCGGAATCTTTGTTAACCCTGGCGTCGTACCAACTTCAGGTGAACAGACTCAGCCACGATACAATCGCAGTTTCGAATATGACACACTCGGAGATCGTTACGCCAGGTTCTTGATTGGAGAGCTTATTCCCGAAGTGGCAAAGTCCTACAACTTGAGTACGGACCCCAATGACCGCGCTTTGGCCGGAGCCAGTTCCGGAGCTATTTGTGCATTCAATGCGGCTTGGGAACGTCCCGATGCATTTCGCCGAGTCCTTAGCACAATTGGAACCTACGTTGGACTCCGCGGTGCCAACCAGTTTCCAATGTTGATTCGCAAGACCGAACCCAAACCACTGCGAGTCTTTCTGCAGGACGGCAAGACAGACCTCAATATCTATGCGGGTGACTGGTTTATTGCCAACCAAGACATGTTATCAGCTCTCAAGTACGCCGGGTATGAAGTCAATTTCGCGTGGGGTGAAGGGGGACATAATGGCAAACACGCTGCGGCGATTATGCCCGATGCACTTCGATGGCTATGGAAGGATTATCCGCAACCAGTGAAAGCAGGTGCAACTCCGCAGGGCGAACGCCGCGTTGACATCGTTCAACCGGACTCCGAATGGGAACAAGTCAGTTCCGGACATGAACTGGCCGACGCTCCGACATGCAATGCGAACGGCGAAGTGTTTTTCTGTGATTCACGAGCGGGTCGCATCTACCGCGTCGGTAATGACCTGAAGACCAGAATCTTTGCTGAACAAAGCGGCCGCATCAGCGCGATGGCATTTGGCAAAGACGGCAAACTCTATGCATGTAGCGAAGGCCGACAAATCGTTCGCTTTGATGACAGCGGCAAATCAGAAGTCTTTCTTGAAGATACCGCTTGCCAATCCATTGCAACGCTTCCCAATGGATTCTATTTTTCGGAGCCCAGCGGCTCAGCCCTCTACTGGAGTGATTACACTGGCCAAAAACGCAAGGTGGATCAGGTACCCTTTGCGATAACAGGCATTTCGCCAACCACGGACCACGCGTTTCTTCATGTCGGTGGCAACCAGAGTATCTTCACCTTGCATTACCGAATCGTTGCCAATCGCGATCTAGATGCGAGGCAACCCTATGGTTACCTGCACTTGCCAGACGGCGAGATGTCCAGCGGCGTGACCGGCATGGTCATCGATCGAGAAGGTAGGCTCTATGTTGCAAGTAAGTTGGGAATACAAGTTTTGGATCAACTTGGGCGAGTCAATCTGATTTTAAACCGGCCGCCCAATACCAATATCACCGGTATTACATTTGGAAGCAGTACCTTTGATTGGCTGTACGTAACCTGTGGTGAAAAAGTATTTCGCAAGAGCATTAAAGCCAAAGGTTTGATTACTTTTGAGGATCCCATCCAGCCTCCAAAACCGCGACTGTAAGGCCTATTCGAGTTCATCCGACATTTGTGCGTGCGCCGACTAAGGCCGGTACGATTATGGTGGGTCGCTTCTGCCGAAAGCGACTAAGTTACACCAGCTAACGTTCCCGAATAACGTACCTTTCCGAAGCATCAATTTATATGCATCGACGACGGATTGTGGTGGACGATGACAAGTCACAAAACATAGTCGCATCCGGCAGAAGCGACCCACGACAGTACCTTCGAAGACTTGCTCACGCATTCTTAATCCGAAAGCGAGCTTATTTGAGCTTTTGTTTGCCACACAGCACGCCACTGATGCGGCGAATTTGGTGGCATGCATGTTCTGCGATTGCCGTTGAACTTCGATGAACGGCCAGCGATGCTGCCGCGCCCGCAGGACCCGCCACCATTCCGCCTATCCCTGCAGCAACCAAGCTGCCGCTGATTCGTGCAACCTGCCGACTCTTCGTTGGGCTCATGCCGGACGCACAGCCAACCGTCAATGCAGCCAGTTCGGCGCCGTCCGCCAACAGTAGCAACGGATTGGCGCGGACAGCGGTTCGAACAGCGGCGGCGCCGGCAACCTGACCACCAAACTTGGCGGCAATGCTCCAAAAGATCTTCGTAGCCATCGACGCAGTGCTGGCGGCCGCGTGCTGCCCCATGTCAACTTGACGGCTTTCGGAGATACCCGCACAACATAGGTTTGCAAAGTGCTCGCAATTGTTATGCAACAAGTTGTATCCACTACGACCGAGGAGGCTCTCAGCTCGCTCAGTTACCTCAACCGGATCGAGCTGTTTTTCATGGTGAAGTATCTTCACTTCCAGCCCACGTGCGAATTCGTCCCAACTGTCGCGTCTCACACAAAATCGATCACTTGAGTCGTGAAATGCGATGCGCGAGCCGGAATCTGGGGCCAAATGGATGACGGTTCCGTCACCCATATCCACTCCATGATGCTGATAAGGTATGCCAGCAAAGTTGGTATCGATAAAGATGTGATCGCCTTTAGCCATCTGGAATTCCATTATGTATCGTGGACATCAGCAGCCTGACTTCTGAATTTTACTGTCAAACATGTGCCCACTGCTACTGATATTCGTCGGCCACTGGCAATTCTTGTCAATCTCCAAGAACGGCCAATACGACGGTAGGCCGATTTCTCCTATATCGGCGAGCCAGCTTGCAGTGCTGGGTGTTGGCAATGGGGTAATGGGTAATGGATCTATTGCACTTTCGACTTGACGTAGGCAACTGAGATTGGCTACTTGTGCGATATCAAGATTTTTCTGTTCATTTCGCGAAATTGTCTCAAGTTTGCCACAGGTGGTACCAGCGGCGGTTCGATGTTGCTATCAAATCTACAAACTCACATTTGGAGCTTGCCCGTATTGCTAGCGGTTTTCGCTTTGCAGTCGGGATGTCGCAACGCTGCCTACACCGATCTATACGCGGAGAATATGGCCGCCGAGATTCGCGATTTGGAAGACCAAATTTATGAATATGACGACGCACTCTACCAATTAGAGCAACAGCTCGAGGCCGCCCAAGAAGAAAATCGTAGGCTGCAAAACGAAGCTCTCAATAGAAATCCTCAGCGGTTCAATGCGTCCCCTCCAGGTGCGATGAATAGTGGTCCCGTGCTCGAATTCCAGCCGCGCGATGTCGTACCCAACCCTTTTCCCAATGCCACAGAAGTAACCCCGAGTCGACCTTCGGCTACACCCAACGCAGCACCGGCAGAGTCCATTATGGAACCGGCAAGCAATGGTCCAGATCTGAATCGTCAGCGACTCGAGAATACACTTGAGGAGTTGCCCAGACCGAACAAAGCAGGCAAAGTGCCAGAGGAAGAACTGGATATTCCTAGTATCGATCCAGGAACACCGATGCCTCCAGGAATGCCAGTCCTAAAGGATTTCAGTTCCCAGAGTCGTAACACCCCAGACAACTCACTGGAATTGAACGTCAGTCGCATCGAGATACCTGGCCAATTGGCGAGCGCCCAGCTAGATCATAATCGATCGCTTCAAGGGCAACTCAAGATCGGATTTGAAAAGCCTTCCGACATGCGGATCACAGAAATCGCATTTCATCCCGTACTATGCCGCGGAGCCAATCTAGATGACGAGTCTGATGATGACGGATTGTATTTGGTGCTTCAACCGTTGAATGAAAAAGGCGAATTGGTTCCGACCTTTGCCAGTTTAGAGGTGACGGTAATCGATCCTTCACGACAAGGGCAAGCGGCTCAAATTGGGCATTGGAAATACTCCGCTTCAGACGTCAAATCGAAATTCAAGCCGACTGGTAGTGATCAAGGGATTCACTTGATGTTGCCATGGAATGGACCAGATCCATCGGCTGATCGCGTTATTGTATTCGCTTATTACACGCTGTCTGATGGACGGCAAGTTGTTAACGACAAACACATTTTCGTGTCCGGCAAGGGTAGTAACAAAACGGTTTGGGTACCACGTGTACCCAACAGCAATCCCGTCGTCACGGCCAGCGGTCAAGAACCTATTTCATCTTCAGCGAAGAATGTGGTTCGACCTGCGGTTGGAGTAGGCGAACCGGCACCCCACCCGATTCAACGTTAAAGCAAAGATCGAGTTGAGCAACGCGTTCCAATCGCGATCAACCAGATTCACCAAGCACATTATTTCCAACCAGCAGGAGGCTTGGCTATGGATATCAAGCGATTTGCAAATCTGATTCTATTGTCAGCCGCAGCATTTTATGGCAGTTCGGCTTTCGCCGCCGACCCACCACGCGTGGAATCGTTGATGCGGCTATTGTCGAATCCAATTGCCCCCTACAAAGTACAAGCTGCGGGCGCCCTGGCAAAGCTTGGAAAAGACGCAGGAGCGGCTACTGACCTTCTGATTGTCAGCTTGAAAGATGCGGATGCAGACGTACGTTTGTACGCGGCCTATGCGCTTGCTCAGGTGACCAACAATGTTCCCAAGACCCTCGAAGCTCTTGCCCCAGTACTTGCTGATCGCGATGAACACGTACGATACTCTGCAGAGTGGACCATCGCCAAGCTATCGAATGATATCGCGGCCACGATGGAGTTGCCTGCCGACCAGATTCCAAGCATGCACCAGAGTTTAAGCGAAGCACTCGACAAGTTGCTCAGTCAACCACATCAAAAGCGACATGAAACGTCCATTAAAATCGCCATCGATCACCTTGTGTCTCTGGATCCTGCGAAGGAATCGACCATAGTCGATGCGATTGCGGTTGATGACGAGGCTGAACGAGCCGCAGCGGAAGCGTTTTCCATTCAGTTTGAATCTTCGGACCGTGTTCAACGGCTTCAGTTGATTGAACAAATGGCCAAAACGGACGAACGGAACCCCTTGGTCATTCGCGCGATCTTCACCATGGCTTTTGAGTCCAATGATGATGCCGTGTGGGATTATGCTCTGGAACGCCTGGGTGGTGCAGCGGGATCAACCTTAATCGAACTTTTCGAAGAGCTTGACTTGAACTCAATGCCGACATGGAGTTCTTATTTGCTTTCGAATGTTGTACCTGAGAACGAATCGCACCTAGAGAAATTGCGAAAGATTCTTGCAGATGCCAATACACCCTATGACACCAGTGCAGCGGCGATCACGGCACTGGGTAAAGTTGCCAAGCTTAAGCCAACTGCTGCTCAGATCCTTCATAATGTCCTCGCAAATCCAAGTTACGACGCCGCCTTGCGAAGCCAGGCTGTTGATTCGCTGGCGGAATTCGGCGCGGTCAGCGATCACGAATTGAATCAGCTGTGGATGGTTCTGAATCAAGCGGACTTGCCAGAATTGGTTCGCGACGAACTGATAGCAAAGATGCATGTCTTCGCGCCCAATTCGATACAAATTGCCGGTCAATTGACAGCCTACCTTCGTGGGTTGGGATCCAATGAGTACCAGTTTTCCCAGATCGCTGCGGCACTGGGTGACTATGGTCCCATTGCCTCCGTCGGTTTGCAGGAACTGATTCGAGGGTTGAGCTCTAATGAAGATCATATTCGGCATGCTTGCGTCGTTGCGATAGAAAAGATCGGCGAACAAGCTACGCCCGCCGCAGAGGCATTGGCAGAATTCATTGCCAACCCAAGCGTATTGGTTAGTTCCAAGACGGTCGCTGCACGCGCGTTAGCCAGCATGGGTGCCGCCGGAACAACTCAATTAGAACGACAGCTATCGTCCGCGGATCCTCAAGTACGGGAACATGTGCTTAGGAGTTTGGCGATCATGGGGCCAGCGGCACGATCGACGATGGCCGCTTGCCGATCCCGATTAAACGACGTGAATGAAACGACTCCAGTGAGGATCGCAGCTTTAGCAGCTTTGGGTGCATTTGCGTCCGATAGCTCGGCTGCCGCGAAGGATATCGAGAAACTGATTCGCGCGGATAATCCGACAAAGCTGCGTTGTGCGGCGTTGGTTGCGTTGGCGCAGATTCAACCTGTGACAGCGTTCGCTCACATTGGCGACTGCGAACTCGAATCCGAATTCGAAGTGAAATTGGCCGCTGCCTTCTCGAAGCACTTGGTGGGGCAAACCACTGAGAGTTTTGTCAGTCTATTGAGCCTGTTAGAAAACGATAGTATTGAAAACAATCAAGTTATCGAGGATACGCTGATCGACCTCGGCCCAATTATCGCTTCGATGTTACAAAACACGATGCGTGATACCACGGCGAACTTGAACCATCGAATTTGTTGCGCGCGAGTTTACGGAAGATTACAGCCGCCGGATTGGCCCTCGCTTGTCGAACTATTGTCGGATGAGATGATTGGGAAGGACGTTTACGAGGCCATCCTTTCCGGCTGGGAATATGATGATGGATTATTGCCGGTGTTGATGTCGGGCATGCAAGAACTATCCACTCCTACGATTGCCAAAGCTCGCATGATGCAGCTGGCGGATTACATCACGGAAGGTCTTGGGGCAGGCGGCGATGAAGAGAGTTGGCCTGGATTTGCGGCAGCCAAGCACATCGAATCACGAGCAGAAGCTGCGCAGGCAGAAATGCCATCGATTGCGACCGAGTTGCGCGAGCAGGCTGAGGAAAGCCAATCTCTTTTGATACCAGAGCCAAATCGGTTGACCAGCGTGGATGAATTTGGTCGAAACTTGGTGACGGTCTTCTACGGAACAAACCGCGAGCCGGTAGAAGCGATCAAACGATCGCAGTCCAATGGATACGGTGCTGCGTTAGGACTTGCCATGGCCGCTCTTGCAACTTGTACTCTAGGATTTCTTCGAAAGAAGTCACCGCACTATACACTGGCGGCAGTCACCGGTCTGGGCGCGGTTTCTGCGATCGCGGTTCGTACAGTTCACTTCTCCGATCTTGAGAAAACAGAACTAGCGAACGTCGAGTATACGGGCCGTCCAAGTGACACAGTCGAAATGGGGTACTGCGAAGTGACCATTCCTGAAACCCATAAGACCGGCGAATTGGAGTCACCGAATCTGTTGTTGAAATTGGAGGTTTCGCCCGACCCCCAAAAGCACATTGTCGTAAAAAGTGTACGTCGACTTGAGCCGGATTCTTTTTACCACAAACTCGGCGATGAAATGGACAAGCGAGGCGACAGTTTGTTGGTCTTCGTGCATGGCTACAACGTTTCCTTCGTCGATGCCGCACGAAGGACGGCTCAGATGGCATTTGACCTTAAGTATCCTGGTGCTCCGGTCTTTTACAGTTGGCCATCGCAAGCCAATTGGTACCAGTACAGATCCGATCGCGAGAACATCGAGCAAAGTATCGGACAGATTCGCCAGTTCTTAAGCAACTTGGCCGTCAAGTCGAATGCGAAAACCATCAACTTGGTTGCGCACAGCATGGGTAATGTTGGCTTGACCGAGGCCCTGACGCAGATGGCTGGTGATACGAAGTTTAATCAAATTGTTCTAGCCGCCCCTGACATTGATGCTGAGATTTTCAAGAGCGAGATCGCTCCCAAAATTGTAACCCGCGCGAATCGTATTACGCTTTACACATCGAAAACGGACCTCGCGCTAATCGCATCGAAGTACTTTAACCATGGCGTTCGAGCAGGCGATTCAGGAAACGAGCCGGTAACCTATCCAGGTCTTGAAACAATCGATGCAACAGCCGTCGATAGCAGTCTACTTGGTCACTCATACTATGGCAGCAATGTCGATGTGCTGTATGACTTGGGACAATTGCTAAGTGGAAAAACGATCCAAGAACGTCAATATTTAAAACCTGCGGGCGAGCAATCCTATTGGATCTTTGACGCAACACAAACGGCTCGTGATCCATCAGTGATATTGAGACGGTAGGTAAGTAGGCCGATTTCTCCGAAATCGGCGAGTACCGTAACCCTCTCCGCTCGTGTACCTCGCGACTCTCCCAAGGGGAGAGTTGGGTAGATCTTGCCGAGAAATGAAAGAACTTCGTTGAACACTTCCGAAACGTCCTTGGATCCGAACGATTGGCCAGCTTTGCGTTCTCAGTGTCACGAGATGTTGGATGATCTCTTTGACTTCGTCGAAAACATTCGACAGTTTCCTGTGTGGCAACCTGCACCTAAATCAACCACGCAAGTTTTTCTAGAATCGTTACCGACCGAACCAAGAGATTTGAGCGAAGTACACCATGATTTCCTCAACCACATTCTGCCTTATGCGGTTGGAAATACGCACCCGGGATTCATGGGGTGGGTTCATGGCGGCGGAACACCAGTGGGCATGATGGCAGAACTATTGGCTGCTGGACTGAATGCGAATCTTGGCGGGCGGGATCAAATCCCGATTGCGGTCGAACGACAAATTACACGATGGATGAGTGAGCTTTTTGCGTATCCTGACGATGCCAGCGGACTATTTGTGACCGGTTCTTCCATGGCCAATTTCATTGGCATGTTGGTTGCCAAGACCGCGAAAATTGGAACAGATGTTCGCGAAAGCGGCATGCAATCGCTGACTCAACGAATGACCGCATACACATCAACTGCCGCTCACGGTTGTATCGCTCGAGCGATGGAGATGGGCGGCTTTGGTTCCGCCCAGCTTAGGCGTGTGGCGGTCAACAATCGTCATCAAATTCGCTTGGATGTACTGGAAGATCAAATCAAGGCCGATCTTCAAGATGGACATTTGCCGTTCTGCATCGTAGGTACAGCGGGTACAGTCGACACCGGAGCAATCGATGATTTAGCAAGTATTGCAGGCTTGGCCAAGCGTTACGGACTATGGTTCCATGTCGATGGCGCGTGTGGGGCCTTAGGTATCTTGTCACCCAAGATCCGCCCATTCTTGAATGGTATCACGCAATCCGATTCCATTGCACTCGATTTTCACAAGTGGGCCCAGGTACCGTATGACGCTGGCTTCATCTTGGTGCGCGACAGCAAATTGCACCACGATACCTTCGCGTCTCCTGCAGCTTATCTAAGCCGTGATTCGCGAGGTATGTCGGCCGGTTCTCCTTGGCCCTGTGATTTCGGACCGGATTTGTCGAGAAGCTTCAAGGCGCTTAAGGTCTGGTTCACACTGCAAGTCTACGGTGCAAAACGAATCGGCGACATGATGGAGCACACCTGCAATCTTGCGCAGTATATGGCAAAGCAGATTGCGAGAAACGCAGAACTGGAATTGATGGCTCCGGTAGCGCTAAACATTGTCTGCTTTCGCTATCGATGCAACGATTCCGATCGAATGAACAATCAAATCTTGGTTGCGATTCAGGAGTCGGGTGTTTCAGCACCATCATCAACGACCATTCATGGACACTTTGCCATTCGCGCAGCAATTTTCAACCATCGTACGACACAGCATGAAATCAATGCTCTATTGCAAGAAACGGTTCAGCAAGGCCGAAAACTAGCATCAGCTCATGCTGCCTGATGGACGATGCTCTCATCCAAACGTAGAACGAAAGTAACAGAATGCCTTTGTTTAAACACACTCGCGAATCAACGCTGATCGGGATGGCCAAGATCATGCGACTGGCATTTGGCGGTAACGACTTAAGCCAGTTGACCAATGAATTGGTCCAGCGCATTCAAACCAATGCGAAGGATTCCGCAGCCCTTCTGGATCTATCTATTGTTCTGCAACTCAATGGGAATCTACCACTTGCTATGGATTTACAATGGCAAGCACTATCGCAGCATCAGCGGTTTCAACTCCAGTCCAATCCTGAGTCCCCGCGACTTAAGTTATTGGTATTGATGGGCCCTGGCGAAGTCATGGCCAATACTCCCGTTGAGTTTCTGGTTGAAGAAAGTGATGTCGCAGTTGAACTGCTTTACCTGGGAGAGGGATTGCCTGCCCCCAACGAAATCCCAGAACATGACGTTGCGTTTGTTGCTGTCTGTGAATCTGATCGCAATCAATCTATGCTCGCTGGTTTGGCCGACGTTATGAAGCACTGGCCAAGCCCCTATCTGAACTCGCCGACCGCAATAGCCCAGTTGTCGCGTGATAAGGTTAGCAGACGATTGATCGGTTCGCTTGGTTGCGTCGCCAGTCAAGCCAATCGATTGACACACAAGCAACTTAGGGAGTTGTCAGCAACCCAGCAATCACGCTCACTATTAGCACGTCCCATCGACTCGCACGCCGGACATGGCCTGGCGAAGATTGATAACGAATTCATGATGGAAGAGTATCTCTCGAATAATGCTCATGCAGAGTTTTTTGTTGCGCCCTTCATCGATTACAAGAGCCAAGATGGGCGTTATCGCAAGTACCGCATCGCAATCGTCGATGGTCAACCGTTTGCATCCCACATGGCGATTTCCAGGAACTGGATGGTGCACTACTTGAATGCTGACATGATGCAAAACGAGCAGAATCGATTGGAGGAAGCTCGCTTTATGGAGAACTTTACAACGGATTTTGCGGTTCGTCATGAGGTTGCTTTGCGCGAGATCGATCGACGCATGGGATTGGACTATTACTCGATCGATTGCGGTGAAACGTGTGATGGCCAATTGCTGGTGTTTGAAATCGATAGTGGGGCTGTCGTACATTCAATGGATTCGCCAGAGATATTCCCGTACAAAGGACCGCAAATGCAAAAGGTCTTTGCGGCTTTTCATGACTTGCTGCTGCGCCGAACGCAAACCGGAAACCGACGGGCTGCTGCTTAGCAGGCCGCTGAAAAAGTAGCCCGAAGCGTAAGCGAGGTGTGTTCAATCGCCCCTCGCTCACGCATCGGGTTAGTATTCGTTCACACTATTTTGTGAGTCGACTTTTTCAGCAGCTTGCTGGTGCTTCATCCAGATTAGATTTTGGGATTCCTGTTTTATTGTCGCACGATTGTCCCAATCGTTGATGCAACAATTGAGACAATTGTGCGACACTCGCTCGTAACTTTAATAGTGACCCTCATCAACCGTGTTACGGCCGATTCTGCTAAAGTGAATGATTACCTTCGATCAACAAGTGAATGGAAAGGGAATTGAATTTGGACGCAGAAGTGATCTCGGTGGGCGATGAACTGACAAGTGGCCAGCGACTGAATACGAATTGCCAGTGGATTAGCCAACGTCTGGGTGATTTGGGAGTCCGCACTATTAGGCATACGACGGTCGGCGATGACCTATCCGCGAATGTGGACGCCTTTCGATCTGCGGCGGCGCGCGCCCGTTATGTAATCATCACCGGTGGTCTAGGCCCAACATTGGACGACCTGACCCGCGATGCGATGGCTGATGCATTTGATGCACCACTAGAGCTCGATCAAGCGTCACTGGATCACATCGTCAACTTATTTGCACGACGCAAGCGTCCCATGCCGGAACGCAATCGAGTGCAAGCCATGTTTCCCAAGGGCAGTATCGTCATTCCCAATCCGCACGGATCAGCTCCTGGCATCGATATGACTGTCAAGGTTGCTGCACAACCATCGCGACTTTTCGCATTGCCCGGCGTACCGGCTGAGATGTATCAGATGTGGGATGAAACGGTTGCCCCTCGCATCGAGAGCGAATTGGGCGCGGTTGGCAAGATGCGTTTTCATACGGTGAAAGTCTATGGCATCGGTGAAAGCGATGTCGAAGTTCACTTGCCAACCTTGATTGCTCGAACCCGAGTTCCTACGGTTGGAATCACGGTCAGTAAAGCGACAATCACGCTCAGGATCGCTGGTCGAACTCAAACGGAGTCAGAATTCCAGGAGTTGATTGCGCCAACGCTAGCAGAAATTCGATCGGCGCTAGGCAATCTAATATTCGGCGACGGCGACGACGAATTGCAACATGCAGTTGTACGTGGGCTTTCGAAACGTCAAATGACGCTTGGTTGCCTGGAAGTCGGTGCTGCTAGCCTGGTTGGCGATTGGATGCTGGCCGCTGGTACCGAAGCGAAGGAGTTATTTGCAGGTGACATTGCCTTTCCAACGATAGAATCCGCTTGCCGATCGATGATTCCAACAACCGGCGGATTTGACGCTTACAGCGCTTCAGAAACGGGGCTGCAAAAGACTTTCGGCGACCTGGCTGTTCAAACGCGATTGCGATTCGGCAGTGACCTTGGGCTGGCTTTTGGTGTCTATCCCACTGAATCCGAAATGTCGCAAAAGGGGCAAACGTTTGACATCGTTTACGCCCTCAGCACGCGCGAGGATTTGCTGCTCGAAACAAGGTCACTTGCCGGCCACCCCGAAGTTATCATCGCAAGGATCGCCAAAACGGCGCTCGATATTGTGAGGCTTCATCTTCAGAACATGTAAGCCGATTTCTCCGAAATCTGCGAGCCATGTAGGCCTACCAACAGAGGCCAGCGGTTTTGATTCGTTGTGCATTTGTGATTTACCAACTCTCCCACTGGGAACGTGAAGTTTTTAAGTTTGTGCGGTTTTTAAAGTTGTCATAAACCCAACTCTCCCTTTGGAAGGGTCGCGAGGTACACGAGCGGAGAGGGTTCGTTGCGGATCGACCAGGCCATCCCTCCCCGGCCGCTGACACGTCCGACCCTCCCGCGAGCGGGAGGGTTTGGCATAAATCCTTAACATAAAAACAACTTTAAGGAGAGGGCGACTATGCTCGCCGATTTCGGAGAAATCGGCCTACGGCTCCGGCCAGCGTTGTGTTGGATTGGGACCTCCGAAGGTGTAAACTGGTCGCGTCATGCCAATGTAACCCTCAATCAACCCATAAGACCACACCAGGAACAAACCATGCGAAGCCGGATTTTTATCTGCACAGTTCTGGTACTCAGTTCATCAACCCTTGGTCAACTACCCGATCCTGCCAAGATCACACCGGTAAAACTCTTTACGGTCCCCAGTTATTGCGAAGGAGTCGTGTTCGACAAAGACGGGCGGGGCTACGTTTCCTGGGACAAATCGATTACGCGATTTGAATTAGACGGCAGCAACAAGGTATGGGCGGAAACCGGAGCTCCGAATGGTCACAAGATACTTGCCGATGGAACACATCTAGTGTGCGATGCAAGCCAACATGCCGTCTTGCACTTGTCTGCCGATGGCAAGATGCTGCCACATGCATCTAAAGAATGCGACGGCAAGCCACTGCGCGGCCCCAATGATCTGACACTTGATACACCCAATGGCGGCTTCTACTTTACGGATCCAGGTGACTCAAGCAAAGAGAAACCAATCGGAACCGTTCACTATGTGGATTCCAAGGGTAAGACAACATTGATTGATACTGGCCTCGCATTCCCCAACGGTATTGCTCTCACACCCGATGGCAAAAAACTCTATTTTGGTGAGAGCCAAGAGAATCGCATTTGGGTATTTGAAGTTATCGGGCCCGGCAAAGTGAGTCCCAAGAAACTCTTTGCAAACCTTCCCAACAAGGATGCATCTTTGGGACAGATTGACAATCAACCTGATGGCATGTGCCTTGATCAAGCTGGTAATTTGTATGTGGCGCATTACGGGATGCGTCAAGTTCAGGTGTTGGACCCTAGTGGCAAATTGATTGCTCGGTATGCCGGTGGCAATCTTACAACCAGCAATGTCGCCTTTGGTGGTCCAAACCGAGATCAACTGTTTGTTACAGGTGCCATTGGTGATCAAGAGAACGCAGGTGGCGTCTTTCGATTGGACCTTAAGGTGCCAGGCCTAAAGATTTTGCCGTAGTTGTAAATTCTCCCGCTGACACGTCCGACCCTCCCGCAAGCGGGAGGGTTTGGCTTTGAACAAATTAATGAACCCAACTCTCCCTCTGGGAGAGTTGGGTAAACCGTGCATCTACAGCAAGCGCGTCAGGTCACTCAATGCGATTGGCTCGCGACAATTAAATGGCTCGCCGTAACGTGTGCCGATCATCTTTCCCCAATAGGCGGCTTCATCGCGCACTCGATCAATCATATTCGGCGAAACATGTTCTTTGCCAGCGATAAACTGGCTATGGTAACATTCAATAGACTTGCATTTGGCTTGCCATTGATCCGTAATGTCTAGAACGAAAGCAGGTTGAGCGACGTGTTTGAGATGCACACAATAGTAGTGAAACACACGGCTGGGGTGAAAGGGTTCACCCGGCATATCCGATTTGGTTAGTTTGGCCCAAAATCGAGCAGCCTCAATCAGCTGTGTTGCCGCCAGATGGTCTGGGTGAGCGTCTTCCCAGTAGGGGGCGAACAACCACTTGGGACGAACGCGACGAAAAACGGTGGCCAACTTGGCCCGCGCTTCAAGCGTTGGCTCCAAGAAACGGTTGCGTAACCCCAAGTTCTCTCGCCACGACACACCTAGCGCAATGTTTGCCGCCTTGGTCTCGGCGGCTCGCGTCACAGGATCACCATGAGGAGTCGGTTCGCCGTCGGTAAGATCCAAAATACCGACTCGCCAACCTAATCCAATCATTTTCGCAATCGCACCACCCATGCCTAATTCGGCGTCATCGGGATGGGGCGCGATAACCAACATATCCAGGTTTTCGTCACTGCTCATTGGATCCCTTGCATGGCAATTCGATACATGCAGCTTCACTGGCATTTCGCATTAGCAGGCGATTGCCAGATAGTGCTGGTGTGTTCCATGTGACATCACCGATAACAGGCATACTCGCCAGTTGTCGAAACTCTTTCCCGTCAGCGGCAACCAAAACCAGTTCGCCACTTTCTGCAGTGATTAACAGATTCGTTCCAACCAACATGATTTGGCCATGTCGGAAGCGGCCCTTCTTCCATACTTTTTTTCCAGTCGCTAGTTCGGCACACTCAAGAGTTCCATCACTTAGGCCATAGATGAAATCGCCGCGAACGACGCAGCTGGTGAACTTCGTCTTTAGAACGGAGCTACTTTTCCAAAGTGACTTGGTGGACCATCCTTGTTCTTCTTTGTGAACCTCGATTAATTGAGCACCACCACCGTAACCCTTACTGATAAGCACCCGGTTACTGTCAATCACGACCGGTTGTGATACATTAGCGTCTCCACTGCTGTGGCCAGGCCATTCAAGCGACCAAAGCGTTTTGCCATCAGCGACCGAGTGGGAGCTAAATGTTTTTTCCGAAATGGTCAGTATTTGTTGCGTGCCATCAAGGTCGGCAAGCATAGGCGATGAGTAACCGACTTGATCGGATCCAGCTCGCCAAACTTCCTCTCCATTTTCGATCGAAAATGCAATGAGGGAGTGTTTGGTTTTTCCCTGTGCGCCCCCAAGCGGAACAATCACTTTGTTATCGACGATCAAGGGTGATCCGCTGCGTCCCCATGCGACCTCGGACTCAAACTCTGCTTGAGTCGCACCACACTTTTCATTCAATTCGACTGACCATAGCATAGTGCCGTCCGTCATGTTGAGACAAACCAACTGGCTGATGGCCGAAAGCGCAAAGACTTTTCCATCGTGCAAGGTTGGCGTTGCCCGCGGCCCGGCTCCGCCAAGCGGGTGGAAGTGTTTGCCTGCCATGACGTACTTCCAAATCAAATCTCCATTTCGCATGTCATAGCAGCTGACCCATTCTTCTTGTTCGCGTTGCTCCATGGTGAACGCTGCATCACCTTGGACAGAGAATCCGGACCAGCCCAGGCCAATGGGTTGTTTCCAAAGGATTTTGGGAGCGGTAGCTTGCCAGTCCGTGTTTAAATCGATGTTGGAAAAATTGCCGTCTCGGTACTTTCCCATGAATTGTAGGCAGTCTGTGTCGCGCGCGGAAAAGAGGGCTGATTCAACGGCCGAACCTGCCTCCTTACGCTCGGGTAGTGGTGCTGGCGGGCTCCATCGCCATGCAATTTGTGGCCAAATTTCGGCATCAACTCGCTCAATTCGAAAAAGTGCAATAAACACAGCACCTGCGAAAACGGGTGCCAACGCTGTTGGTAACCAAGTTCGCCAAGTCGTGTTGAATATCAACCCAACAACGAAAAAACACCATGCACCCATGAGTGTGAGGTAAGAAAGTACGTTCATGAAGCCGTTGTCTGTCAAACCGCCAAGCCACCGGATCCAGACTAATGCAAAGAGCAAGACTGCCACGAAAATCCATGGAATAGAACGCCACCACGAGCCATTCCGGACAGGCATAGTTGTTTGGATATCTTCGCTTTCTCGATCCTTCATTGCCTCATTCCCAGCCAATAATCTCGGTTACTATATAGTTCTTCTTAACTCGTCTTGTATTGAAACATTTTAAGTCTACGATAAAAGTCTTTTCTCGCATACTGTCGATTGGGTGCAGCGGTGTTGAAGGGGCGGGAGTCATTTTCGGCAAGCGTCGCCTTTTACACGGTTTAGGTTCCGGCGACTGAGAGAACTCCGGACCCCGTTACACCCTATTCGCCGCGACGTGTGTTGCAGATGCATTCAACTCAACTATTCATTTTTTATATGCGTGACCGATGACTGAAGGTAATCCAGCTGACAAAATTTCCAAGCTTCGAGCCAACATGGGATTGGCGGTACTTGGAAAACCGGATGTCGTAAAACTCGTCGTCGTCGCGTTACTGGCAGGCGAACATATCCTCTTGGAAGATGTCCCAGGAGTTGGCAAAACGTTGATCGCCAAGGCTTTGGCCAAGAGCATTGATGGAAAGTTCACCCGACTGCAGTTTACGCCCGACTTGTTGCCTAGCGATATAACCGGCAGCAGCATCTACAACAGCAGCATCGGCGACTTTAAGTTCAATCCAGGTCCTGTTTTCGCAAACGTCGTTTTAGCTGATGAGGTCAATCGCGCTCCACCACGAACGCAGAGTGCTTTGTTGGAAGCGATGGGTGAAGCGCAAGTGAGTGTTGATGGGCAAACGCATGCCCTGCCCAAGCCCTTGATGGTAATCGCCACTCAGAATCCTTTTGAGTTTGAAGGAACCTACCTATTGCCAGAGAGCCAACTGGATCGATTCTTGTTGCGGATCACGGTCGGATATCCTGAGCGAGTTTTCGAACGTGAACTGTTGCAATCCCATCGGGTGGGTGAACCAGTGGATAACTTGCAGCCAGCAATATCGCTTGAAGAGATCCTGTCTGCACAACGCTACGTTGCCAATATCGCATTTGAACCTTCATTGGTTGATTACTTGCTGGATATCGTTCATGCGACCCGCGAGAATGACGGTTTGCAAGTTGGCGTGAGCACGCGCGGGGCACTGGCGTTTTTTCGCGCGGCTCAGGCCCGGGCTGTTGTTGAAAATCGCGATCACGTCATCCCTGACGACATCAAGCAGTTGGCTATTCCGGTGCTTGCACACCGAATCGTGCCGCGCGGTATGTTGCCCGGTGCGGACAGGCGAAATGCTGAAGAGGCTGTTCGCAAGATACTCCAGACCATTCGCGTACCTACGTAATGCAAATAACCGAACCCACTATCTCAAGCTGCGGCTTGGGAACTAGCCCCTTATCGGCTCATTCATTTGACATCGCTTTTTGCTCATCAGTCGGCGGTGTCCAAGAAAACTTCTCATCTTAGTTAATGAACTCCATGGATCAGCCCTCCAGGCAAATCGCTGATCGATATCAAGTCCATCTAACCGACGCGTGGCGCCAGTGGTTCGATGGGGATGCGGATGCTATTGCATTGCCTGGAGAATTTCGTGTTCCGGCCTCTGCACAATCTTTACTGGAACGATCGCCGCAGTGCATTTGGCCTGGTTTGATGTTGCCCGATACACTACCCATTCTCAGCAATGAGTATGGGGATTGGATCTGCGTGCGAGTGAACCAGCACAATCGCTTAGGTGAACTGTTGCATTGGTATCATGGAGGAGGCGACTGGATACCGCTTGGCAACACGCTGGCCGAAGCGGTTCTACATGATGCTGTTGACTCATTTCGAGTTCGCACCAGTCAAGTTCTACGAGGTGCGACGGAAAGTCAATCGCCTAGTCGAAGGCTGGACTTCAAACAGCGACTAAGTCAGACGGCTCTACATCAATGGTTCGCACGTCAATTGGATTCAAACGATGTGCACCTACCAGTTCTAAACGCCATTGCGAGCGAAGATTATGGAAGCGCCTTGAATATCTTGTTTCAAGCTGGTCTAGCTACCTGCGCGGTCTTGTGTGATCGCATGGAGATCGCCTTGCAGTATCCAACCCACAGCATGGCGAATCCATCGATCGCTCATCGACTGGGGATCAATTGGGAGCCCGATTTCGTGCGCTGGTTGTTCGACCTACGTACCATTCCAATGGAGGCGTTACAACAGATTCAGGAGATTCTGCATAGCACTGGACAGGCTGCTACCGGGTGGCAGCAGCAAGACTGGAATACAGCAGAAGCACTTGCACATCAGGTACTGAGCCAGCGATGGGATTTAGGTTGGGCGGTAGATATTGCTGGTTGGGCGGCCCAGCGCCGTGGCGATTTCGAGACGGCAGCGAGTATCTATTTCAAGGGCAGACATGCCAGCGCTTTTTCGAATCAATCCGTGCGAATGCGAACTCACTGGTTCGATCAGCAATTTGGTAAATTCTCGTTGGCACAACTTTGGCTTGCTCGTGACCACTTGAATGTAACCGATCGTGAAGACTCCTATGTCCAGGCAGTTTGGCAAACTCCTTCACGATTGCTTCAGCGCCACGTTCATGACTATTGGATTTCATCCGGTAGAGAATTGATGCGGCTGGGTAACTTTACAGCCGCCTACGATGCTTTTTATCGGGCCGGCTGGGATCTTGGGGCTCAACGGATGACGGACTATCTGGATGTGCTTGAATATTTGGTGCAAGCGGCAGAGGCGGCCGGATGGAAGGCCCGATCGGCCGTGGCGGCAACGCATTTGGCTAGTCTTTCCAAGATATTGCCAAAGTAAATTCAGCGCGAACGTTGAATTTCGTGGCGGTTGTACCACAAGTAGAGTATCCGCATTTTCAGTGGCGGATGCATGCCGTCGGATTGTCCAAGTGCTTCCGCTGTAAGAAACAGCTCAGCATCCGGCTGCGATTCGATCATTGCCACTAGACGACCTAGCGAGTATTCGTCGAAACGTATTTCGCCATGATTGGGCAATAGCGATTCCCAAGGCAGTCGTGGGATTTTCTCGAGCAAACGCAACTTCTTGATTTCATTTTCATATTCTTGAGTTGTCTCTGCGTCGGCATCACTTTGCCACATATACCTGAGGAATCCACTAAGGCTTGGACCTTGCTGCGATTTTTTCTTGAGTGATTTTTCAACCGAAGCCTTTAGCTCCTCTGCCGTAGCATGCCCATACGGAATCGCTGCCGTGATGGCATCCACAATATCGTGTGCATTCAAATTGCCGCTGTGTGCCGACATGACGGCGTGGCGTTGAACGGTAGTCACAACTTCACCCTCCGCTCCAATTTTCATTAGTCCATTAATCGAGACGGCGATGTCGTGTACCTGAGCCCCCAGGTCGTCGCAGAGGTATTCAATGGCCATGCCGTGACGGGCCATCGGAATACCTGCTATTTGCCAAATACCAACGGCACAGAGCATCACCGCGATATACCCAAACAAACTCTCGAGTCCAAAGAGTTGAGAAACGAACAACCCGCTCAATGCGCCCAGCACCATAGTCATCAAACGATAACGATCGATGGTAACGTAGTATCGATAGTAGTGCCCCAATTCATGGCCCATCAAGTCTTGCAGTTCCTCTGCGTTCAATTTGTGGAGCGCTTGACGGTGAAGGTAAATTCCATCCAACCACCGGGTAAAGATTCCAAAGCCCCAGTGCAACATCATCGCATTCATATACTTGTCAGCGACAATGTAGACCGACAATCGATCCGTAGGCAGCTTCAATCGCCGGCAGGTATCTTGAAACAATTCTCTCAACCGATGCTTATCGAACTCTCCGAATCGAGTGTGTTCTTGCAGATCCTCGATGCGTTTCTTCTTTTGAGCCATTTGTTGCATCATCATCATTGCGAACGGTCCGATGCAGGCGCCAATAACAACTATGGTGGTGAACGGATCAGTGATCGTTTGACGCCAATCTATGATAGCGACCAACAGCACGATTAAGCCAAACTGAATCAGGATCAATGGAATGGCCCACCGGTTTGAAGACTCCAGCTGGTCGATCAAATCGCTACGGCGGGGGACCTTGAAAGATCGGTTATTGGTACTACTGGCAGGAATACTCATTTAAACCTCAATCAACGGGTCAGTTTTAGATTGGTTTCACCGTCAGCCTTAGGCCGAATGTCGCAAGGTTAAGCGTGGGGACGTCGCCAAGGCTTTCGGCGGGAGCGGTTCAACGCTCTAAACATCACTTTTATAAACGAAAATGCGATGCGGGAGGGCGAGGCTCCAGCCGAGCTTTTTCGGCCACAACCTACCATCCACAAGCGATCGATGCACGAACGAATGCTTGTGAACGTCATGCGGCGGCCGAATATGGCTCCGCAGGAGCGTCGCCCTCCCGTTTGTCGCGGCCGCCAAGTTAGAAAGATGTTTAAAGCTATTGGGTTGGTTTCCCTGGTATTCGTCGTGCAACTTAGAATGTCGCGTCCAACACTCTGGTCAGCATCCCTGAACCGGGTTTTCCGCGCGTCTGGTAGTACACTCTGCCTGGTCCGGAGTACTTGTTGACAAGCCCTTCGCCAGAGAGGAGCGAATCTTTTAAACTGGCGGTCGCCTTTACCAGTTGATACTGGACGGATTCGGCAAAGGCCACCACGAACTTGTTGTCGACGAAAAAGTTCTCGCCTTCGGCTAAATCTCGGGCTATGATCGCCCCGTAAGTTTGGCAAAAGATCGTTCCGATTCCCGCAGCGTGCAAGAGAAAGAGGCCAGTCTTGGCCATCATTCCCTTCATTCCACCATACTTGACCGTCAATTCGCATTCCCCAATATTTGCCAAATAAGATCCGCGCGTTAAATAAAATCCAACGCTACCATCGAGAGGAATGGTCAAGATGTCGCCATAGGTGTCTGGAGCAAGAGTAAGGACTTGGCCATCACGTTTGGCACGAAACTCGGAAGTGAAGAAGTTTTCACCACCGAGCAGACTCTTGAATCCGCCATAGAGCCCGCGTCCATTTTTAGAATTGCGCCTACCAGCACCAGCCGACAATTGAAGGCCTGAGGTCATGGACAACAAACTGCTCGGTTGGGCAACAACAATTTCGCCTTCATTCAATTCTATTTCAAGAATGGAAAAGACGGGTGCGTGTTTAATGGAGTACTCCATGCGTTGTTATCTAGTCCTCGACGCCTGGAGCCAACCGTTGCTTCATAAAGTACCCAGCAAAGGCAATGACGGCCAATATGCCAAGAAAAATAAGCAAGGCAGCAAAGCGAGATACCCCCAAAGTCTGCTGGATGGTGGAAATGCAGATATCATAAATGACGACACGAATGAACCATCCGATCAACGAACCGATAAATCCACCGCGACCAGCCCAGGCAACTAGCATCATGAATCCCCTAACGAATAATTGAAATCACTACCAGCAATGTTCTTAGTCCCATTATTTGATCTATTGGTTCACCACACTGCAGCGGGATATTAGTACCCAATTGGCACAGTAATGTCAAGGATTTTACGCTAACCGACACTTTTCAAAGTTGCCTGGCATGCCCCCAAAGATCTCGGGGCTACGAAAGCAGTTTGCTGGCGTAAGTCAATTCTTGGGCGATTCCAACAGCCAAGTCGGATTGCTTTAGGGCGGCTGGCAACACTGGCCATGCATAGGTTTCGACCTCATAATGTCCTGTAAACCAACTGCTGCCATGCATTTCCTCATTACCGTGGGTGGTCAAATACTGGATGGCTTCGGTTATATCAGATCGAGTGGTCCGCAACTCGCCAAAGCTGTCCACAAAAATGGGTACATGAAAATGAACCCGCCACGGCGTTGAGGGATAGCCTCCACCGGGTAGCCAATGACCTAAAGCCATGGAAAGATCTTCGGCCAGTTTGTCAAAGTGACCATCCGTTCGGCTAACCGATGTCTGGTGAAGATACCGGGGTTCGTTAAATCCCCTCAATTGCCCAAGCATAGCCGCTTGGCGAGTCGCATTACCGGATGCTTCGTCCCAGGGAACATGGACCGCCGAGGAGATTTGCACTTTACCAATTCGAATCCCATTTTGTCGATAAAGCTGTAGCGCGTCAGTCTGTTTCTCAAACATGACACTACTGTGGCAAACATCGTGACAAACGCTCAAATAGCGTCGCGCCAATGCAGCATCAGGACCGCTGAACAGATAATGCTGAAAGAACTCGACGATTTCGGTTGCAGTGTTCAACAGGCAACCAGGTTCCGGTTCGATAGCCAATACAATCTCTCGGCCTTTATGCTGAGCCAGATGATCAAGATACTTTGCAACTTCGATTAAGTTGTCAGCCGCAGTATGAAAGTCCTCGGCATGCCACGGTGAGTGAGGCCATCCAATTGGTAAAGTCGATATCGATCCTTTGGCACCTGCAGGAAGCAAGACGTCTAGAATCTGCGCCAACGTCATGCTGTAGGCGGCTCGTGAGTGGCAAGTCCAGGTGGGTTCGTAGACACGGTGCTTCACCACGTCTTGATGAAAGTCGCCCTGTGGAAATCCATTGAAAGTGTACGGAAGTAAATGCTGTGTGGCCAGCCAATCGCGAAAATCGAACAATGCTGCTTCGTTCAGCAACTCATTCGCGGCTGCCTCGCTCAACCAAAGCCCCACCGGCAACATCCCAGCACATCCCAGTTCCTTCCGCACGGCCACAGAATATCGTTCAAGGTTTGATTTGGCCGCCGCAAGCGTACTGCCAGCATGGACATTAGTGCAATATCCAAGCGGAAACGATGAGGATAAAGTGGTTTGATTCACCGTAGTGAACTCCGGTTTTAGTGTGCCTCGCCACTCGGCTGGCGTGACGATTCTTCTCTTACGTAATTTCCCAACAATCTTATCGTTATCAATCAGCGACGTAGTACCGTTCAGTCACGCCGACGGAGCGGCGAGGCACAATTCAATCACGCCGACGGAGCGGCGAGGCACAATTCAATCACGCCGACGGAGCGGCGAGGCACACTGGCTGACTTACTTACCGAAACAGATTACCTTACCATCTAGCGTCGAAATAAATAGGTTACCATTCGCGGCGGCCATACCATCCCATGCTGGCAAGCTATCGATCTTTAATCGCGAAGCCTCTTTGCCCGTAAGAGCATCGATCGCGATCAGCAATCCACCCACTTTGCCTTCGATGGCATCATCTTGCTTGGCAAGTAAAGCTTGTACCTCCGGATCCTTTTCGGTCAGCTGTTGAAAAGTTTCTTCTTCGTCAATGATGTCCGGAGGACCAACGATAAATAGACGCATGGCAGTCAACGCCATTCCTCGCACATAGATCGGCACATCGTTGTTCCACTTCGGCTTGACCAAGGAATTACCTTGCTGTTGTCCCGCGTTGGCTTGATTAGCGGCTTTCGCTGCAGCCGCCTTGCCATCATCATCGGACTTAGCCTGGTTGGCTGGATTATTTGCGCGTCGAGCCGAATTGCCATTGCCACTGAACAGCACAGCTTGACCGGATTTACCTTCGACCAAGCGACCGCCTTCGAGTGTTCCGTTATTGCGGTTAGTGGAAAGGTCGCGAGCGGTTCCATCATCAAAAGTCACAGCCAGAGCCGCGTCATCGGCCAACTCCGATCCTGTTTCAAATCTCTTGGTAATCAATTCGTCCTCAAAGGTACTGAAGTGCAATCGCACCTCATCGATAACGCCGCCAAACGGACTGGGAGTTTCATATTCTCCAACCGAGCCGGCAAGGTCGGCGCCAATCTCCAAGTTCTGGGCTGGATTCTTAGTCAACAAACTTGGACATTTGCCATTGGCCACGCGTTTGCCATCGACATACAACCGCATTTCTTTGGAATCAGTAACGACACCAACCACATGATGCCATCCGCCAATGATTCGACCTGTGCCTTGAACGGTTGTGAGGTTACCGTTAGCCCGCACATGAAATGCTGGAACACCTTTCTCGAGCGTTAGTGCAAAACCTTCCGCCGGCCCACCTCTGGCGACGATGACTCCGTTTGGTTTGGTTGCACTGATCCAAGCTTCGACCGTAATGGTTTGTCGGCGGGGTTGAGTGTCGCCGAGTTCGGGAACTGTGCGAACGAGTTGGCTTGCCCGCCTCCGCCAGTTTGATTTCCTTTAGAAATTCGTCCGGAATTTCAGGTGGCTGTTTGTTCGGCCGCAAACAATTGATGTTCCAGAGTCGTAGTCCAGCGCAAGTACTCTGGCTTGCGACCGTATCCAAATACGTATCCATTGCCATTGACGAGAATACGGCCCGAAGGAGCGAAACGACCCGCTTGATAATAGCCACCGTGCCCACCAGCGAAACTCTGGACCAAGAACCCAATAGGATCGATGGAACCATGTGTCATCCAAGAATCCCATCGGAGCGAAGATGTGTGCGTCAGGACCGCGTTGCTTTAGAACTTGTTTGACGAATTCCCTGAGTTGGGTCCAATTTCCAAACGATTCCCTTCGAGGTCGAATTTTTGCGACTTCATAAAGATATGCTTGCCATCGCAACTGGAGGATATCAGGCAATCCGACGGGCATTTGCAAGGTCATCAGTTCTCTTGCATGTTGTTTGCCCGTCTCAGGATTCTTGTCATCCATGATGGTCTCAGACAGTTTCGCCCCGGTCTGAAGATCAATCGGACCAAGCGAAGGCCACCATCAAAAAGATGGACCGTCCCGCGACTGCGTAAACCTGATTGTCGCGGACCAATACACTGCCATGTACGGGCCACAGTGATTCCAGTTGTTCATAGGCCATTGTGCGTCGGTCCAAGGGTGCAACGCGATAACGCCAGGCTAACACACCATCTCTCGCACGCAGACAGTAGACCCAACCATCGGTACAACCAAAGACGACACGGCCGTCATTCAACGTCGGTGGCCGAATCGAGCGAGGCGGCGGCGGTAAAGTGCCATTGGGTTTTGCCAGTCGATTCTTCTAGGGCATACAACGTGTGTGCGTCACTGCGGAGCAACATAAACCGTACCTCCAGCGATCACCGGAGGCGTTAATTGACCACCAAGCGTTAGCGACCATTTTGAACGCACATCAGCGGGAACTTCTTTGTTGGCTGTACCACTGCGATTGTCATCGTGGCGAAAAGTGGGCCAATCATCTTCGCCTGAATTGGCAAATTGCCCCTAGGGTCATCGTACGCTGGACCTTTTTCAAGTCGCCCTTGATCAGGAACTTGGCCAGGTTGCAAACGGGTGGGAGCGGATGGTGCCAGCGCGTTGAACCCGTACAATTCGCTTCGGGATAGCACGCGCAGTCATGTGGTGGAGTGTAAGTTAGTCGTTACATGCATCACTCCATACAAACATCCACCCACGAACCCAGTGGTGTATGTCCCATGTTCTTTCGTCGGATCGACATATTCGACACCCGTTCGCGAAGGGATTAAAAAGTTGTCAGTCGCTTTGGCGATGTAACAACGATGATGGAACCAATAGGTATTCACGTCCGGCGAGAATTGTTTTTTGACCTCACCGGTTTTGGGGTCGCGCCCTGTGAATTGCCCCGTGTCTTGCCTTGAGTTAACGGTGCGCACCAAACCAGATCTTTCATCACAATCAAGTCTTGTGGTGATTGGTAACCGGAATTGGGATGCTCCGAGGTCCACAATTGACGGCCCGATTCACCGTCAAGGCTGTACATTTTGCCGTCACCGCCCGCGTAGAGAACGACATCTTTCTGAACCACTAAACGTGGACCAAAATTAAAGGTAAAGGATTGGCGGCGCGTGACAGGTTCGGATTCCCAAGTGAGTTTGCCGGAGCGTTGATCCATGGCAACCACTTTTTGACCATCGTGGAAGTAGATATTCTTGCCACCAGCCGCCAAGGTTAGTGGAGAGATCTTGGTTTGCTTGGCCCACAGTTCTTCACCAGTCTTGGCATTGAAGGCCATGATCACTCGAGGCTCTTCGTTCCAAAACAGATCTCGAACCGCAGCTTGATCGCCCACTCGACCATGCAACGGTGAGTAGTTTGCCAGCTCGGCTTCGCCTTTACGAACAACCAGGAAAGGATGCCGTCCAGGTAAATGATTTCTTCCGTAGCGTCTGAACCTTTATAGGTCACCAATGTTTCTCCGGTGGCGGCGTCGAGAGCCGTCAGAGGCGCGTCGATGTCCAAAGTTGCAAAAACAACATCATCTGTCGAAACAACGCGACGCGAGAGCTGTGTTGGACCGCTCTTCAACGGCCAAAGATGGCTTTGCCACTTGGTGATATCGCGCTTCCATAACACGGTTCCGTTGAATGCGTCGCGGGCAATCAGTTTCCATTTGGGCGGCAACTGAATCGAAATGCGACTTGCCTTCGTCCATGATGTAAAACATTCGCCCACCAGAAGATACACAAGCACTCATGCTGGCCATACGGTCATGGTGGCGCGACCATCGCGGACTGCCCACCCACTGCAAATGGCGTGGCGGGGCGACGACATCATCATGGGCCACTGCGTTACCGGACGCGTCATGCAAGTAGTGGGACCATTCGTCAATGTTGTTCGGACGCGGTTTGACGGACTTGGTCCATCCGCCTTTGCCATCGCCGGTAAGGAGCACTCCGTTGGGAACCAGAACCCGCATTATCTCTTCGTCCGCAACCTCGCCAGCTTTTTCAATCACGATCAAATGACGAGGTTATCTACGTAGGGCAACTGCATTCCATCGTAGATATCAACTGCGACTTCACCGTATTGCGTCTTTTGTTCTATCGAGGATCGCACGGTGGACGCTAGTTTGGCATCTCTCACCAAGGCTTGGACTTGGGTACCAGCGTTTTTCTTTAGGGCCGCCGTGAGATTGCCGTCGGTCGCATCCAAGTGAACGACGAAACCGCCCTTAAAACCCGATTGGTCGAAGATCTTGGCTGCATCTTGTGCTGCTTCTGCAGCCGCCAAATCGATGGAGTGCACTAGTACAGCATGAACAAAAACGAACGTGGAAAGAAAAGCAAAGGTGAGGTCCTACGGCACATTCTTGGCTCTCCGGCGGTCTGGAAGGTAAGACAAGCCGCTATTGTAGCAGAGATCAAGCCGAAGTTTTTCGTACTCGTACACATCCCCTGGGCAGACCGTTTTACAGAATTCGATTACAAGTCGGCCTTGACCAAACGTGTCACGGTCATGTCGAATAAAATAAATAGCGTTCGATTTATGTTTGCATTGTTTCCAACAAGGAGGGGAAGTTATGTCGATATCCGAACAAAAACGTCAGCGAAAATTGGCGAAAAAGCACGCGAAAGATTCGCAACGTCGAAAGAAACTGGTTTTGCAACAGCAGCAGATGAGTTCCTTGGCGGGCAAAATGATGTCCGCATCTCATGGAAAGATCCTGTTTACAGGAGTCAGTGATTCGATCCAAAGTCAAGGAATTGGTTATGTAACGATTGTTCGCCAGGGACCAGATGGCCTCCAAGCGATGGCGACACTACTGATAGATAGCTATTGCCTTGGCGTTAAGGATGTCGCTGCGCATCTCGCCGCGCCAGCACAACTGAGCGACATGATTGACCAATTGAAGAGTCGAGGAATGGTCTCAATGAAACCAGGAGTCCTCCGAGCGTTGGTAGATGGGGCAGTGGCGTACGCGCGACCGCTGGGCTTTGAACCACACCCCGATTATCGCAAAGTCGCATGCCTATTGGACGATATCGAACCCGAATCGATCGAGGGACTCTATTCGTTTGGCCGAGACGGCAGGCCTTGCTACATCAACGGTCCCTATGATGACGCGAGCAAGCAGCGAATGATCCTCAATAGGCTTGACCATAGCGTTGGAAGAGGAAACTACGATTTCGTGCACCTATCTGATGGTTCGATCGGCGGCTTCGATGAAGACGAATTCGAAATCGTCGAAGACTGGCGACCCGGCTCGATAGATGGCGAAGTTCATCGCATCGATCAGTAATCCCACCAATGGCTTGAGCGAAAAGTGACGATGTTGGAGGCCGTTTGCAGTGGTTCGGATTTACTCGCGGACGATTACCAGCTATCATTTGATCTCCGCGATCGACCGCGCTTTCGCAAATGAACGCACCATAAGGTGGGTTGGATTGCAAATGGAGGGTAAGCGAATGGCTAGCGGCATCATTGGAAATGATGTGCCCCGTAAGGGGTTGCGGGTTCGACCCCCGTGCCCTCCGCCTTAAGGGTTTGTGACAAACCCTGACATTCAACGCCATAAGTCTTACTGCCGTTAGACTTATGGCGTTTTTTGTTGATTGCGAATCCGACCCAATGGATAGTAGCTTGCCGCAGGTGCGGTCAGGATGGCAAGCACCTCTAGTCGCTATTCGGGATCCGTGTATCGAGCGGCGAAAGTCTTGCGGCTTCCATTGCAACAGGAAGCTGGCTGTTCGACGAGATGACCGTTGGGGATA
>JAZKJV010006899.1:0-164681 GCA_037367405.1 Ottelia alismoides | reverse complement strand
TTTATCGAAAAATCTCTGGAAAATCACCATTAGTAGATCTAAGTCTATGCTACAACATATCCAAAAATCATACCATTTGCACGTGTAGTTTGTCCTAGAAAAATCATTTAGTGAAAATCTCAATTGATTTTTAGTTATTCAACCCTGAAGTGTTTTAACAAAATTCAAGTTGATTTGGATAGTCTTACTTAGATCTATTTGGATTAATTTTGTTCTGAGAAATATTTTCGTTTGGTAATTATTAAAATTAGTTTAGTCATTTTCACTAAAGTCTGCATATTTTATTATCCGTGCATCAGAAAATTATAAAAAAATTAAGGTAGCTTAATTTCATCATATTTCATCATCTGGCCAATTTTTATAATTTTTGGACTTCATTTGATAGCTTAACTGATTTAACTTTAAATTGGCTCGATTTTTGCATGTGTCTGCATAGAAAATAGAAAAAGATAAAAAAAATATTCCTCGAAAATCTCACACTTGGAAATTTGCTAAAAATCTACCTAAGGAGACAGTTGCCTCCCTGAGTTCGACCTTAGACTTCACCAAGTAAAAAAATTTGCCGCTTGAAATTAACTCAAATCTAATTAAAGTGGTTTTTGATATTCCCTCTCGTATCCGACTGCAACGAACGATTAAAATTAATTTGGACATTAATCTGACCGAATTAACCAAGGGTGCGGGGCGGGTTATCACCCCCCACCCACCCAAGTACCCTCACCTGCTCGACCCATCACCGCCCCGCCCCCCTCTGCTTGACTCGCCGCGTGCTCAACACCCCCCCCCCCCCCCCCCCGCTCGCCGCCACCCCCCCCCCCCCCCCCGCTCAACCCCCACGACCCGCCGCCACCCAACACCCACTCCTCCCCCTGCTCGACCGGCGGCCCGACCCCCAATCCCCCCATATCCCATCCCCACCCCTCTGCTCGCCAGGACCCTGTATAGAAGCTTCTGCCGGTCACCGTTACCTCTGCCTCCCTCAGCACCAACGTCACTATCGGCAGGTGTGGCAGCTCCTGCCGCATCATGGGCATCCTGTAGCACAGGTCGAACGCTCCTTGGAAAACAAAATATGGGTCGTCGAGAACCGTGAGGATGCCCTTGGTTTGACACAAGAACTCGTTCTTGAGTGCCGTGTAGGCGGGGGCAAGGAGGAAGGTAAACTGTGTGCCGGAATCCACCATGGTTTGACCGGCGCCGGTGTGGTCGGGGACGAGGACGGACTTGAGAGAGGAAACAGAGGAGCGGTGGTGCGCCGCACCTGCGCCGACGATGGGGGAAGGGGAGGAGGTCGGAGTGGGGAGGTTGAGGTGGACAGAGGGAGAGGGAAGGGTGGAGGGAGAGGGATATTTTTTTATTATTTTCTAACCGTTGGATTGAGGGTGAGTTAGGTTAACTCATTCATATAGTTAAGTTAACCTAGTAAACTAACAGAGGGTTATGGGTGTGAGACGGAGTAACTATTCAGGGTTTCCCATGTAATTCGCGATTATGCGGGGTTATGATTGAGATTGAGGAATTACTCAGGATTATGGGTGTAATTATCCCTTTTGGATTTGGGTCCTTTACAATTGCAGATCTTATCGAGACAAACAACTTTCATGTAGACTGCTTTTTATTTGACTTCGTTTTCTATTTCTTTTTTATTTTTGTTTGATTTAATTTTTGAATTTCTAGGAGCGACGTGTGACAACTATTGGAGCCACCACGTGTCACCTCTATTTATTATTATTATTATTATTATTTCTATATTTTTTAATTAAAAATATTATTATTTAAATTTATTTTTATTTTATTTTTCTTCCTTGTCACGTAGTTGCGTCCCCGCATGCCATGTGGCACCCTCCTCTTCCCCTTTCTCTTTACAAACGCGAATGAGCTTTTTATGCTTAAGTCCTCACTCTTCGTAGATTTTACCATGCAGGCCCACCTCGAAACTTTTACGCAAACATCATACTTGTATTTAATAATTTTAAAAGCAATCTTAGGCAAAAGTTGTTTGCAAATTAGTTTTTGATGTGCATGTAAATACTTCCCTTTGAACAACTATTTGGACATTAGTTTCTCGTTATTTTTAAATCCAAAAGCTGCATGTTCTTCCTTGAACTATGCCCTACGCCATGGTATGCTAGATGAATCTTATGTTGCTTCAATGATTTTTAAAATACAAAGATGGAATAAAACTTTATACCTAATTTAACTTCTGAAGTTCATAATAAATCATATCTTGCTCTATAAGATTCCCTAAGAATTACATGGGTAGATTTTAATGATCTTTAATTGACTCTCAAAATCAATAGATTTTCAATGCTTCATGCTTCTAAAAATATTAAGTGAAACTAATAATTTAATTATGATAAATTTCTTATTTAATATTTTGTAAAAACTCAACATGTATTGTATTCCACATTAAATTCTTTATTTGTGGAAATTTCAGACTACAAAAATATTGATGTTTAGTGATGATTAGAATTAAATTACTCAAATTGTTTGATTTAAGTAAAAAAAATAAAAAAATTTATTTCTGACCAAAAAATACCCAAAAGTTATAATAAGTGTATTTCATGCAATTACATCACCTTTCAAATCCATTTTCATTACTGTTTGCAACAAAAATTGCATAGAAACCTACAAATTCATCTTGATTTTATGCATGCATATTAAATCAGAAAAATCTAGAAAATACTTTCATATAGTTCTTTTAATATCTCATATTTTAAAAAATACAAGGTTGGCAAAATATAAGGCATCTATTCAAAATGATCTTCGATTTCTAAGAGCTCCCAATCGTGAACCGATCCCATGATCATGGGAGAATAAAAATACACCCATGAATACATTATGCCCCAATGGAGTTCGCCTATTTCACTCATGACATGGTGGTGACATCCCATCATTCCCATGCTGCTTGTGTATGCCACTTTGGTGACTACTTTCGGTGCGTGACTCACCCATAAAAGTCGGTCTGACCCATTTCTAGTAGAAACCTTCCAAGTGACAAAATAGATCATGAAGGAGACCTAAGCCCAAGGAGACTGATGATATGTACTATATTATGAAGTATGCTTATGGTTCCCATCATTCACAAGTTGTAGAGGAAGATGGAGTTGACTCCTTAAGAAACTCTCTCGAGCCTGATGTATACATGATTCATCTACTTTATATGATGATTTAAGCAAAATCCTCTTAATAATTCACTTAATAAATTCTCTAAAATGACTTAATTAACTCTACCAATAAAAGATGAAATTAGGGCTAATTCATGTATATAAATAAATTCTGATTTTCAATATACTTGTGCTTAATATTTTATGTACAAAATCTAACCTTTTTGACTTAATTCTTCTTCAATAAGTATTCTTTGAATTATTTACTAACATGGCATAAAAATCAAAACCCGTAAAATTGTAAAACCAAAAGGAAACAAAAGAATTTGATCTTGTTTATATTGTACACATTTTATCTTTGTTGTTTTATTGCATGCTTTTTTCTAACTTATAAAAATACATAAAAATAGATTTATGGTGTACATATTGTAATCCTTATCAAGAAACAAATTAAAAAAACAAATAAAATACAAAACATAAAATAAGAGGATTAATTGGCAAATTATTAATACCTATACAAAAAGTTATTTTGTACATAAGACTTCTTTTGATTTTGGGACCTTGATGAAAGTTGTAGATCTCAATGTATTTTACTTCTATTTTTTCTTGTTAACCACTTTTCCATTTGACCATTATTTCTATTTTATTTATACTTTTTTTCTTTCTTTTTAATTCTTTAGTCAACAACCGACAAAAGAGGGTCGCTTTTGATTGGGCCACCTCAGTAGCCTTGCCAACCACCCCCTCCCCCTCTCTCCAATGCCTCTCCTCTAATCACTTCCCTCTGCAAGTTGACCCCAATCAACTGCTCCATCTGCAACCGTTACTCCTCAAACCCTCGTGAATCCACCTCCTTCTCACTCGGATTCCTTTCACCCCTCTCCATTAATCGTCATCATCATCACCTGCTTGTAACACCCCCTACGTTAGCCATCTTCGTTGAGCCTTCAAGCGCCCCTTCACTAGCCATAACTCCCTTCGATCACCTCATATAATTCCCCTCGCACCACCACCAATTCGAGTTATCCACCACTTTATAGCCTCCTCCTCCAACTCCATTCTTTGTTCCAGGTGACATCAGAGAGCAATATCATCATAGAGTGATGACAAAGGCAAGGCAAGGTGCGATCCACGGTTGTCCTCCAGTGGCCATGTAGCAGTCGCAACGAGCTGCATGAGATCAGGTCCTCCTCTCGTCGGAGCACCCTTGAGCGCAGAGACCATGAGCTTTAACTCCTTTGCGTGTGTTTTCTCCACCCATCTTTACCTTGACGCCACCTCCAGGAGCTCCAGCTCTCCTCCGCCTTAATTTGCTCATCTGGGTACCCTCCCAAATCTCGCCCCCTTTCAATTTCTCTAATTTCCACCACACACAACATAACATTTCCTATCCTTATGGGTGTTCCTTTCGTTCCGCTTTACCTCACTGAACCTCACCGATACCTCCAAGATCGCCCTTTCCTTCTCTGTATCTCCCTCCGCCTCGCTCTGCCTTCGGGTCTTGCACAGACTTGGAGCTCAATGTTTCTGCTTCCTCTCACATGCCAAAGACTGCCATTCCACTCCCCCTTGATTTGCCTTATTGTCTAACTCTATAGGATTCCCCTCACATCACTGATCAGAAGAACAAATGGAGATCACGTCTACTCCTCTGCCTCCGATGACCTCACTCCGCCATACTGCCACGAGCATCGCAACAACTCTGAGATTCCTCCAAGACCTTTGCCTCGACCCTCCCGAGCTTCCATGTCCCTTATCCAACCTCCCAGACCCCTGGACCTCAGTGGCGCATGGGAAGGTTCACCAGAGTCCAACCACTCTGCCACCACTTGTGGAGATTGACGACACACATGCTTTATCAGATCTTAATCTAACGGTCGAAGATTGAGCTCCCAAGTCCCTCTGATAAAAACTATAGACCCCTCCATTGTCGCCCACCCATGCATTGACGTGGGTTGTTGATCACATGATCATACGACCCAAGATCACGCCCGAGCCTCCACGCTATGACTCTAGCTCAAACACTCGAGACTCCTCCCGAGTCTCCACTTCACACCACGTAGAGGTCTGGGACGAGCCTCCCTCTCCTCACATGCCATGCACGCAAGCTTGGGAATTTTGCGTAGAGAACCTCTTGCCTCCTAGGTATTACATATCAATCTAGTCACATAACATGTGCATGTGGCCTAGACTATTTTGCATCGAGGCCCTCTGACCCTCTGACCTTCCACAATTCACAAAAACATCCTCGCCTAGGGTTAATCGCATGAAAGGCCCCTTCGTGATCAATAATTTACAGATAAATCCCTATCAGTGCTATTTTTGTGATAAATCTTCGTGTTTTCTTACAATTTGGTCCCTGAAACTCTTAGATTGCATATCTTTTTCACATATTATCCAAAATTTGTTAATTTTATGTCAGTTTGAAGCATGCTCTATGCTCTATTATTTTATACAACTTTTGGACAGATCAGAGGCTCTTAAATGTCAATTATTATTTGAATGTTATATGGATCTGTGTAGGCTTCCTGATGATTGATTTTTATTCTTTTACTTGGATAAAATTGATATTTTTAATGGGATTCTATCATGGAGGGTGGAAAATTTTATTCCATGATTTCTTTGTGATTTAAGATTTCTTTAGGAAATTAATTATTGTAAGAAACTTGGTGATTATTCTAACTTGATCATTAAATTTGATTATGAATGATTTGATCACATGAAAGATTGGATTTTAATTGAATATAATTTCTTGGATTTTCCTCTTAGATCTATGAATTATTTGGGAGATAATTGATTAACAAATTGAGGATAAAAATATACATATTCACATATCATTCTCTCTCTCTCTCGCTTTTTTTATTTTATTTTCTTTGTTTATTTTAACTCCTTCTTCATGTATCATTTTCTAACATAGCCATTAGCATTACAATTAATTAAATACCTAGATTAGTTTAAACCACTCAACTAAAGAACATTGTTCCTTGAGTTCGACATTGGTATACTCTTCAAGTTAAATTTGCCACATATTCAAATGTGCGATTTTCGATAAATTGTTTTACCTCCTATGCAACAATTCGACTCTCTTAAGAGAGGTGGAAATCACATATCCTCAAGGCTTGTCAACAAAATCACACTCTACATGATTCATATTTTGGTGAGCATACCACGGATCCGAACCTAGCTTCGACCTTCTAGAGGACCTTGAAATCCTTTGATTCTATCTTGTGCCAGTCACCTATCATGGAAGAAAGACTGAGTTGCCCTTCGATTCCTCGTCTAATTCCTCTTATTCTCATGAGGGAACCTCTTCTTATGAAAGCCCCAATTATCTAGAGTTATTACTATGATTTTATCCCCATGCATCGCTCACTACAATTTTTCCTCACCCATCATCTAGACTCACTCATGCGAGTACCAATGAGTTGTCCTATTCAATCAAAAACCTAGTTGATTCCCATCGTATAAAAACAATACCCAAAAATCAGGATTCCCTTATCCGCCATTTCTCTAATCCTTGCGCCAACTCCACCACTCGTTTGGTTAGAGGGTTGGGCAGGGTTAGCTTGGCCCAACCCGGGTTGGCCCTCCAACCAAACAGGATTCTCCTCCTCACAGTTTACTATTCACAGGGGTACCCCTGCCCAACCTAACCCTGTCCAACCCTGCAACCAAACGAGCCCTAAGGAGTAACATTTTTGTTGGTTTGTATTGAGCAACAAGGCATGGGGGAAATAGAGTAGTGGTGTGGTCCTATCACTGTCGCGATGCTCCCCTGAGCTCACTGACCTTTGCAGAGCCAATGTTATTATAATTTGAAGTGAAGATCGTGGTGCTCCATTTGCCATAACCCATTGGTGACCAACGTGTTAGCTCATCCTTGTTTTTTGTTCCTCTTCTTCGTCTCTTTCTTCTTCTTGGTTTTCTCCTATTTCTATGTTACTTACTCCTCTATTTGTGTTTAACGTGTACTTATTCTTCTCCTCTTTCCCTTTTACTGCTCTTCCCGTCTTCATTCTGTGTAAACCCAAATCATCCGACTATGCAACCCCCACCTCATATTCTCTTCTTTTAATATCACATATACCTCCCATTAGGGCTGCTAATCGAACCGAACTGTAACGAATGGACCTATGTTCGAGTTCAGTTCAATAAGGAATTTCGAAAGTTCGAGTTCGAGTTCGGTTCGATAAATGTTCGATAGGATATGTTCGAGTTCGAGTTCGTTTAGAAAACGAACGTTCGAGTTCAGTTCGATAACAGTTCGTTAACAATTTAACTTAACTAAAACTTGTTTATATGAATAAGTTCGAAACTGGAGTTCGACAACAAGGTTCGATAAACAGTAAAAATAAGAAAATGTTCAAATTAAAGCGGTACAAAGCCCAATATAACACCACAATTTCTTTAAACTCGAAATTTACCAAGTGTATAAATACTAAGTTATATATATAGATACATACACATATACATATATCGAACTCGAACATTTATCAAACGAACATATGTTATGTTCATGTTCGGTTCATTAAGCTATCGAACTAAAATTTGAAGTTCATGTTCAGTTCGTTTAGGAACGAACGAACATTTTTCGAACTATTATCGAACGAACTCTAATCGAATACGAACATGTTCAGTTCGATTAGCAGCCCTACCTCCCATCACCTATCCAACCTTCAAGAAATTACTATATTCAGAGGATGAAGACCCTTCTCTCACCCTTGTAGCTTACATCACCATTCGTTCCTCGATTCCTCTTTAGTTTAAGATAATCACCCAATAACATTTGGTCGAAACCTTTGACTTTAAAGTGTGAATCCACCTCTTACTTGGACGAGCTCGAGCCATCATAAAAGTGCACAATAGCAAAACTCTACTCCCTCATAGCATCATTGGAGACGCGACAACAAGAAAAGGTCTCTAATTCAAGAGAAGAAGAAGATCGAGAGAAAGAAGGCATGGAGCTACATTCTTCATTGGATTACCACCCTCTCTCCATATTAGTTGTGGAGTTCTCGAAGGCCCATCATAGTTTGATCATATTCAAGCTTTCATCTCGATTGTATAAAGTGCGGAGATCAACAACTCCTCTCTCTCTCTCTCTCGATCATATTATTTCCTTCTCACGTGATAGTTCCGTGCCATGGAGACAACACCCCACTCTTATATATAGTAGCCCAATTAATCTTATTCCCACTAGGACCTGACATAGAATATACTTCAATTTTTATTATGATTAGAAGTCCAATTCATATGATTCTCAATCCTAATAGCTCCCAATACTAACATTTTATTATTTACACATGCACATGGTGAATACTTGAGGAAGGATTACAATAGTAGCAACGCGTTGTGTTGCTATATATTGTGATATGATATGAGGCCAGTACTACAAGATTAATCCACAAAGAATGGACATGCAAACTAAAAAATGATACACAATTTTCTCTTTTCGATACACTGCTCTCACTATAGTGTACTTTATATTGTATGTTATTGAGCTTTTGCTTATCTAGTTACTTTCTTAGAACCAACTGGAAGAGATAATTTTTGTATTTAACTCGTGCATTTGTTTGTTTGATTTAGTTTAATCAAAAATCTTTTTGGTTAAACCACATGTTGGACCAAATATTTAGATAATAGATTTGAATCGTTCTCATTTAAAAATGATGTATTTGGTTGTACTCATGACCTCTCAAGTCTTTTAAGCAACTCATCTACAAATGCTACTTATTGGAAAAGCTTCTCCCAAACAATTATTATTTGATTATACAAATGTAAATGTATTTAGTTTATATTTGAATACACATTTCTATAGATACCTATATGGCTATAAATTCACATATTTAAAACCAAATATATACAAAGTGTATATGTCTTTTTACATTTATGTATAAAGATGTATTTACCACATTATTAATTTGTATCTATACAGAAATATACTTATCCATATAGACATCTACCTTTATTTGTAGGATTTTTTTATACTTGTGCCCTTAGAGATTCTACAATTACAATTATGTATGTACCTTTTTTACAATAACATTTGTACACCTATATTCTTACAAAAATTCATAGTAGTGCTCTTTATTATCACACTTATACCCCTAGATTACATCAAGGGAAGGGCGTTACAGTGAACTTTGTAAGAATACATGGCCACAAGTGTTATTGCAAAAAATACAGGGCAAAACTGTAGTTATGAATTATTGTAAAGGCACACGTGTAAAAAACCCTTATTTATATTATTTATACATAACTGTGTTTGTTTATGTTCACACCCTATTTTGTCCAGAAATAAATATGTAGACGTGGGCACACACACACACACATATATATATATATATATTCATGATGTTTTTTACTTACATGATTATACATTTTGGGATGATTATATATATGTGGTGTTTTTATGCATGTGGCCAACCACTTTACCTTCACGAGTCAATTTAGTATTGGATGATCCAAGTTGATTTGATCTTTCTGACTCGGATTGGTTCGATCTCCGCTAAATAGATTCGAGCCACATTGATCTCTACTGCCGATTGCAGAAACATATAAGTCCAATCCTTTCTTTTTAACTACCACCTCCACTAGGGATGAAAACGAATACAAATATATTCATATCTATTAGTACCCATATTCATCAAATAGAGGATATGGATGCCAATTTCTTATATCCGACGAATACAAATGCGAATGCGAATGTTCAACATTCGTTGAATACAAACATAATATCCTCAATTTTGATGAATATGAATGTGGATATAGATGTTCAAAATTTTTAAGATATAAATACATATATTCATTTTTGAAGGATGCAAATATGGATACATACGAATACGGATATGAATACGATGTTCAAATTCTGGATGATATAAATACTTGCATGGTACATAAAGAAGTAAGTTTGGTAAGCTTTCTTTTATTGTTTAGTTATATATTTACATTTTCATTATTATTTAATTATTTTTTATGCAAATGTTCATTATTTAAATATTTAGTATACTTTTTACACATTGAATGAACATGGATTATAACTTTAAGTAAATTTGAACATGTATAATATTCTTATATTAATTCGTATTCATTTGTTAAATATCTATATCCTAATTATCAACATCCTTATAATATCCGTATATTAATTCACATTCATTTGTTAAATATCTATATCAAGTTACCAAATTTTTTTTCATATTTTACATTTTACACAATATTCCATTTTCATCCATACCCTCCACCCATCTCCATTTCAAAAGCCCCCTCGCTCCCCAACGGCTCTCTCCCCTCTATCTCTTCCCACCTCCAACCTCCGATCGAAATCTCGAGCTCCGATCTCCCCTCCAAACGTACCGATGGACGATCGAGCAATGGATCTGAAGGGAATCAATCGCACCTCCCTCATCGACGTTACATCCGAGGACGATCACCTCGTCTCCGATCCCTCCCATCGAGGTTCGTCTTCCTTTCTATCCCTTCCACTTCCTGGATCCCTAAACCCTAGTTTCATCTTCTTTGACCACATGTATTCCTTCTTGCCGGTAAAGTAACTCGCAAAGATTCGTTAAAAGGGGGTTCGGATGATGTTGTTCAAAGTTCTTGAAATTCTTGATCGTTTTAGAGGATCGTTGGAGCTTATTGTACTGGTTATGTGATGTATCGAGTTAGACTTTGGGTTTTGTAACATAAATGGAACTATAACTACTGAAAGATAATGCTTGTGTGATTAAGAATTGCGTCGATAGAGTGATCGAATCGGTGATCAATGGGTTGCGTGTAGGGCTGTAAGAAAATTCTCGAGTTCGATATTCGTTCAGGTTCGGCTCGCTAAAAGTTCGATTCAGATTCGGTTCGGAAATAAACGAACCGAACCTGAATACAAGTTTAGGCTCGATTAAATAAACGAACCGAACCTGAATACAAGTTTAGGCTCGATTAAATAAACGAACCGAACTTAAAAATCATAGGTTCGCTCAGGTTCGATTCGTTAAAGGCTCGATAAACATGCTCATATACATATTTACAAATCCGTATCCATGAAAGTGGACCTTATTTTGAGATAAGTCAATTTTGTCCTAGGATAAGTGAATTTTGTCTAGAGATAACTGGATATTTACGGGATAAGTAGGTTTTATCTCGGTATAAACAATCCAAAAATAAATAGTCACATCATGTTTACAACATCCATCATCTATGTGTCTATTACTTTTCCCTTCTTTATCTTCAAATCAACAGAACTAGTATAAACCTTACTTATTGAATATCTCTATATTATTCTTATTCCTTATCCCCGTTGGAACATATGTAAAAATATATTATAATTATATTTTTTCTAAGAGATGAATCCATATTAATATATATTTTTTCAAAAGATGAAGATGAGTTAGATAAAGAAAAAAGCTAAATGAATATTTATTCTAATTGTAAACACATATATATTTCCATTTCTCTTTTTTTCACTCCCTATGAATTCTTAAGTTCGATATTCGCTTAGGTTCGATTCGTTTAAATAGAGGTTCGATTCGGATTCGATTCGAAAATAAACGAACCGAATCTGAACACAAGTTTAGGCTCGATTAAATAAACGAACCGAACCTAAAAAATATAGGTCCGCTCAGGTTCGGTCCGTTTACATCCCTAGTTGCGTGCGTGGTGCGGAATGCGGAATTGGAATGGAGATCGGTAATTTGCATGTGATGGAGAGAGGATGCTTGTGATAGAAAGAGGTTATGATAGATGTTTCGAGGATGGCTGTTTGACATGGTCCTTTGGGTGGTATGAACTGGAAAAGGAAGAGCTTCTGTTCAGAATAATAGAAGCTCTAATTTCTGTGATACTGATAGCTTGGGAATTAATATTGCAAGAAATAGATTCTTTTTTATCCTAACTTGAGCTTATTAACCGTTTTTGGCTGAGATGGTTGATGTTTCTTTGAGTGCAAACTTGAAGATGCTTTCTTTTTTTAGGTGTAAATTGGGCTCCATCTCTCAAGTTTTAAAATACGTAACAGTCGCCCCTTTGCAATGCTGATTGCTATTGTTTGGTCTAAATCTCTGTGTATGCACTTTGTTGTCATTCAGAAAATCATAATGTTGGTAGGCCGGAGGTTGGCACCGAAGGCACCGAAGTGGAGTGTCCGAATAAGTGCTGTGTGGACAATGAAGAAGTCCCTGTTCCCCATCGTCCAAAAAAAGGAGCATCAGATAAATTCAACTTGCGTAAAAGCTTAGCTTGGGACAGCGCATTCTTCACCAGTGAAGGTATGTTGTGGTTTATGAAAGACCAATGGTGTTTAACTTCCGAAATGGCAAGTTTGGTTGTAATCAATGGGATCTTTTTGCATTTGCAGGCGTTCTGAATAGTGAAGAACTGGCCATTGTTAACAGTACATTCAGAAAGGTTGAATCTCATGCGCTTCCTGCAATTCAAGAGGACATGAGGAAGTCCTATGAGTCAAGTACTACCGTCGATGACGAGTGTCTGACAGTTGAAAGCATTGAGGTGGAACTATTTGGAAACTTACGGGCATCCATACAAAAGTCTTATGACAAGTGTGACACAATTTCTACTATCGAGCAGCCTGGCAAAACAACTGGGTCCAGAAAAGTGGAATTCCAGGGTAGGCTATATAAGCATGGTTTCCTTGTGTTCATGTATTTTTCCTATTTATCATCTATGCTTTCACACTCAACACATGCTTACACACACACCCACACTCACATACAAGCACACGGGGGTGCTTGCACACTCACACGCACACGGGAGTGTGAGTACACTTGCACATGCACCAAGACACACACCCACATGCCCCCCACCTCCATACCACATGCACAAACAATAAGGCCTATCATCGTGTAACGATTAATTTTCTTACTAAATATTTGTTCAAGGAATTCACAATCGTACATAAAATCTTCTACCTTTGGATAAAAGTCTGTTCTTATTCGAGAAATCGTGAGATCAGAGAGGAAATCAATTTAACTGACATTGTTTTCTTTTCTTCTGTTTAAATTTCTCATATAGCATATAGTGCTATATATCGTGAAATCTGGCTCTGATCAATTTTTCCTGTCCTATTTGAATATATGTTTATCTGATGTTTTGAAATGTTCTCAGAATCATCATTTTTTGGTTCAGGATCTAAGAAGACTGAAATTCCTTCTCATGTTGGGGTAATACATTTAACTATCCATTGGTTTTGATTTTGATATTGGTTTTTTGTTAGACGTTTAAAGGGATGCTGTTTTTTTTATTTAGAAGAAGCCACCTATGGTTTTGAAGAGAGATGGTGTCCATAAATTGAGACAAAATGAGACTTCAAAGGAACTTTCATCTTCTCAGGATGTAAGATATAACATAATATATTTTACATGTACAGAATCCTGAAATTTATGAATACATGATGACTTCTTTCTGCAATATTTAAGGCTGCCAGTGGAAAGGGAAATCCAATAAAGCAACAGCGGATGGTGCCTAGTGTGGTAACAGGTCCTGCCAAAAAGTCTTCTATTCCACAGTTAATCCAAGTGAAAAAGAATACTCAAAGTGATTCTGGTACTTGCAATTTCTCATTGGTGCATTTTGATGGAAATTAATTTTCGTGAGAAAGATGACCACAATTTTCATTCAGACATAATTAAGTGCAAGAGTTTGTATAATGATCACTCTAGCTAATGTTGTCTACATTATTGTATTTTAGATAGCAACCATCCTGGCAGAACTCCGATCTTTGCTCGAGAAGTGCCCGCCACTCTTACACGTAAAACTACCCATGGTTCTTCTAGTTCTACCATTCCCCCTGGTGGTAGCTTGGCTGTCTCCGGTACCTCATACATGATGAGACCTGGAAGAATGTTAGACCAAACAAGGAAGGACCCCATGAATCCTCCGAGAAAAAAGGTTGATTCCCAGAACTCTGCCAAAATTACTTCTAACGGGGGATTGAGATCTCACTTGGTTTCCGAAAGAAAAAATGTAACTGCCAATGCAAAGATCCGGAACGCATTTCTGAAGTTTTCAACTGCATCTCCAAGCAGTTCACTGGAAAGCACAGAATCATCATGTTCATCAGTTTCTACTGCTACCACAACCACTGACATCAATTCATCGTCAAATTTTGGATCAGACAATACTGCATATCAACCCATCGGAGAGAAATTTGTACGTTGTAGGTCAAGTGATGAGACAAATGCCTCTTCTGCAGATCCATCATCTCTATATCATAATCCTACTTCAGGAGTTAATTCTCGGAAGATTTCCAGAACAAGTGGCCAACCTGCTAGTGTAAACTGTAGCTCTGAAACCAAACTGTCTAAGCCCTCGGGTCTTCGGATGCCACGTCCTAAGATTGGATATTTTGACGCGGTTAGTAATTCTTTATGTTTATTTTGCTATCCCAAGTTGCCGTCTACTTTCTTACTCTTGGCATTCATGGCTGCCTAAATGCTTGACTAATGAAATTGCTGTTCATTTTCAGAAGTCCATGACAAGAAATTTGAGTACATCTCAGGTGGAATCACAGTGTGCCACTCCAAGGATAACTTCTCGACTTGAGGGCAGCAGTGGGACGCTCAAATTGGAGTTATCTGGTACTGTACTTGAATCGATTAAGACACGGTCTCGATTAGAAAGTGTACTGCAATCTGCAACATCTTCAACTATGGCATCTCCAGCAACTGCAATGGTTTCACCTTCCACTAAAGTTCTCGATGATCAGAACAATATGAAGAATGTCCGAGGAGAGAATTCACATATTAGGGAAGGCATTGTTTCGGGAACGAATAAATCCACAAATCCTGCATGCCAAGTAGGTAGCGAAATCAGTAATGGTGACAATCCCCATACGAATTCGGATACGAAATGCATGCAGCAATATCATCCAACTGGAGTTCTTGTCAAAGCAGGAGAGCTGAAAATGCATGATATCAACAATTCAGTTGAAGAAAATTTGAAGGATAAGAGAATTTCATGGAAAGCTTCGGTCAACAGTGAAAAGCCATCTTCCATACTCTCTTCAAATGCTACCAAAACAATGCCAAGCCATCTTGCTGATAACACTGGAAAGGAAAATTTGCTGCCGCTGGAAAGCCAAATGGACTGAAAACAAGGGATAAGGAAAATCGTCCAGATTATTTATAATCATAATCATTCTCGCTTAATGAAAAGGCCGCCCCCCGGTATGAAAATCATCACGGAAGTTTCCTCTTCCTGGCATCACTAATCATGCACTAGTCTTGATTGCCTCTCAGAACACAAAACGATTGGGCTGTAACCGTGCGATTTCAAGGTTGATCATCGAATCGAACGCTCATCTTTTTTGGCAGGTCAGGTGATGGTTTCCTTTCTACATGGTTAGCGTCCTACTTTTGTAAAGCATAAATAGACATTGAGCACGGGGTTTTTGAGATCTGGATATAAGACTACACTCTAGTATTGCCCCAGAAGTGATTCATGATTTGTTAATGTGCAATCATTCAAACATTAATTGTTTTTCTTGATTCTTGGATATAATGCAGTAATTCGCATCGGTAACTTTCACCTCATATCTTGACTTTCGCTGTTTTTTTTGTATTAAGTCTATTAGCTAGAATACACAGGATTCACAAACTATGCATTTGCTATTGATTTTGAGAAGTTTTGTAGTCTATAGTCTTGTCCACTATTTAACTTGTTTTTTTTCGAGAAACAATGGTTTTTCCTCGGCCACCGTCTTTTACTACTTCAAGTAGTTAGTAAGAACATCTTAAGTTTTAATAAGACCCCACCTGAGGATTGAGGAGATGGGGACTCAAGCTTTCGAGATTAGTAAACTATGACTGGTTTTCTCTGTAGCTGATCTATACCATCCAGAGGACTCTACTCCTCACCAATGTCGAGTGGGTTTTTCATGGATGTTCACGGTTTTGTCGCAGCTATTCTGATCAATGAAAACTCGAGAATTTTTGCTGCTTTGGTTGACGGAGACACTAACTGTTGGGTTATATTAATCAGGGCAGGGATTTTGGAATCATAGTGTAACATTGATCGAGTTGTTAACGAGCGAAAGTCATCTTGGGGAGCTATTGTTGTTGTGGTTAATCGTAGGCAGATTTGTGTTAGGCTAATCTTATCTAGAAACTAGTTAACTTTTGTACTGTAACCTTGTAGAGTTTGGAATAAATATTATGCCCCTTAATACTACTAAGGAAGGACATATGACAATTATTGAACGAATCAAGGAGATTATATGGTAAAGAAGACTCTAAGCATAGATCAATCCTAACCAATAGATTGTTGTTATGCACTGTGATGCTCGGAACTTTATCACTTGGTGAAGAAGATGTATCGGGAAAGGACGAAAAAGAACAAAGCACATCGATGTTAGATATCAAGTCATATCAGATATGATTTTAGTAAAGGAATACTAAAATTGAGTATCCTATAGGTAGATGATGATTCCTCTGGTTTCCGATAAAAAATCGGGTGAGACTCTAGAAGGAAACAAAAATTACAATTCATTTAATGTCATAAGGTTGATCACTTTGTCTCTGGTTACAAATCAAAATATGAAAGTTTATCATTATTCTTAATTCTTCTACGAAGGTCAAATACTGAAAGACAAAATGTGTGTCATGATCTATTGATAAAACTTAGTTTGCTCCTATTGTTTCTTGTTATTTTTTGTCTTTTGGAATTTGGAATCTTCCTGATTTTTTTCTTTGTTAGTTTGACATGAACTTTGAATTCTGATCATAAATATATCTTACAACTATATTTATTCTTGGTTTTCTTGGTTAGTAGTCAATATGTAAGATTATAAATGTGTTTCCCCTTTTCATTCTCACCCCCCCCCCCCCTTTTCTTCTTCTATTCTTTTATTTTGTTTTTAGGTAAACAATGCATTCTTATATTTTTGGATACTAATCACTTTCTTATATTTTTGGATATTAATCACTATTTACATGTATTTTTGTTAAGGAATTTAGAAATAGAAGAGATGAATCTTGACTTCATCAAGGATATCTATTGAGTAGTATACTGCAACCCTAACTCCAGAACAATAGTCTTTTGAACTGTGGGGGTGCCTCGCTCTAAACTTAAAGACTCACATTATAAAATCACACGCTTCAGATCCACCTTCTCGAACAATCGAAGACCTTAGAACCAGGAGCGACAGTCAGACAAATATGAAACAAAATAAGTGCACAGATAGAAAGACACACTGCGCAGAGTGATATGGGTCCTCCTCTATTGCTCCCTAGTCTACAAGTCTTTTTGTTTGCAAGATATTCACTTCCCGAAAAATCAATGAGACTCTCATGTAACAATGGTCAAGAGATAGCAAAGAAGTCAACAAGCAAGACGCCATGCGTTATCAATGACATCTTAAGCTCTTTATTCACAAACCCTCTTTCGATCTAGCGAACCAAAGATCAAGGTGGGTGAGCTATCTCTCTTTGTAACTTGAGGCTTCCATCTACATAAGGAGCCCTAGGACCCATCTCTCCTCTCTCCCTCCATTACCAGTCCCTCCTTTCTCCACCAGAGGCCACCCCTCTCGCCGCTGCCATATCCACCTCACTACATTGTTGCTTAACACCATAGCCAACCCCCCCTCCTCGATACCTCACACGTGTTGAAGCTGTGTCCTCCACTTGGCGTCACTTGCCAGCTTTGTCCCCACAACCTCTACTCTTACACAATCCTACCACGTCTACCTTCGATGTCGCATTTCGCCTCCAATGCCAAGATCCCTATGCCTATGTGCTCCATGTTTGTCTATTCTAAACACCACTCTCTCCCTCCAATCCCATGATCATTGTGCCCATACGTTCCTCTCCACCCTAAGACGATCTCTCTCTGATTATATAGAGGCAACATGATCGCTCTTTGCATGGTGTGATCTAAATCTATACTATCCAATTTGTTGATATGCAAGCATGCCATTGATGTACTACAAGAAATCCTATTCGAAAAAATCTATCATGGGTCTTAATTGTTAAGAAAATCCTAAAGAGGTGATTGAGATCTAAATACATATGAAAATCATTGTTTGGATTTTAAACCTTGTAAAATTACTCAAGAAACCTACGTGCACATACATAGAAAAATGGGGTCGCCGCCAAAGGACTGCCTCGTCTCATTTTTCTCCTATTTTTTTATTTTTTCTGAAAATTTCTGCCATGCATTTTCATCACTATATCCCTTTAATATGTCATTCCAATTTCATTAGAAATAGAGACTCCTGTGCTCCTATCTAGAATAAATAATTTTAACGATCTAAGAATTGCTGTAAACGACATGTTATGGATGGAGGGCATATGAGTCTCTGTTTCTGACGAAATTGGAATGACATATTAGAGGGATATAATGATGAAAATATATGGTGGGATTTTTTTAAAAAATAAAAAAGAACTTAGAGAAAAATGGAGCGGGGGGAGCCCGTTGGCTGCCCCTTGGGGCAAACTCATTTCCTCATATATATGACTTATCCAATGGGCCATGTGCCCATTAGAGTCGTGAAGAGCACGAATTTTAGGCCATACACGTGTATTAGCAACAATTATATTTCTAATTATAGGGTAACACAATTTAACAATTACTATATTTCCAATTATACATCGTCCTTATAAAAAGGGAATGCAGTTTTGGAAAAAAAGCTTCAAATCAATGATTTCGTGCATATGATTAAGATGCAAACGCTATGATAGTAATATATACCCATCGGTCAAGTAAATGGTTGTTGTGATATCAACACTACCAAAATAATGATCATTAATTTACATCTAAATTATTTCTTTGCACAGATTTTAGTAATATATACACAATAATCAAGTAAATGTGTGTTGCGAGATCAGTAATGTCATAACAAATGGTTAGTAATACTGCTGTGTATGTAATGAGCATTGCAAAAATTTCTGTAATATTTTCCTTTTCGTCAACGAAGCATTTCATTTATATTACTAATTCGCTTTTCCTTATTGCATGTGTTTAATAACTTCCTTTTCAAAGCATCATTTCCATATTAATCGTATATAAGGAGAATATGTTACTAATTATATGTTAATATCTTACTTGGACAATGATTATGCCTTATTGACTATTATTTTGATATTACTGATCTCATAATAGTCATTACTTGCGAATTATATATATATATATATTACTGAATCTGTGATATAAGACATATATATATATATATACACACACATTACTGAACACACAACAACAATTTACTTAGGAAATGTTCATATATATAACTTGAGTATTGTCTCTAGATTACTAAATTCTATTCAAAGTAATAATATATGAAAATTGGTGACCATTTGTTATGGTTTTACTGATTTTACAACAAGCACTTACGTGACCAGTTTATATATTACTGAATCATGTACCGTATAATAATATGAGTGTAAATCACTGATCATTATTTGGGTATTACTGATCTCGCAACAATCATTTACTTGGCTATTATATATATATATACATATACGTGATCTGAATATTTAGATCTCACTTTTCTGCAAGAAATCATTGATTTGAATATTTTCTTTCCAAAACTTTCTTCCTTTTTAGGACACGATATAATTGGAAAAATACTTATTGCTGAATCATCTTTCAAGTTAATATCCTTCTAAAAATGACATCTTTCGAAATAGGGAACCACCTTACGTGTATAACCTAGAATTGGTGCTCCCCAAGATGTTATTGGGCGCAAGGCCCATTGGATAATCCCCCCTCTCTTCCGAGGGGAGCTAACTAGGTTCCCCCGCCCCATTTTTCCTATTTTTTTTACTTTTTTAAATGAATATGTATATTTTCATAACTATATCCCTATATTATATCATTTAAGTTTCATGCGAAACAGAGACTCCTATGACCTCCATCCAGACGAGGTCGATTTCAACAATTCTACGACCGTTAAAAAGTGATTGTCTGTATGTAGGTCATAGAAGTCTCTGTTTCGCATGAAACTAGAATGAAATGATATATGGACATAATGATGAAAACTCATGGATTATTTTTTAAAAAAATAAAAATAGGAAAAATGGGGTGGGTGAACCAAATTATCTCCCCCTAAGAGCAACCACATTTTATCCTATATACATGACCAATCCTTTGAAATGGGCCTTTTGTGAGATGGTAAGTGTCACAGGGTCAAAATCCCGTTATCGATTTCGACCAATCCTGTGCGACGTTAGCTAACCCGTAGCTAACCAGCCTTCCCGAATAGAACGGTCACGGACGCGCTCCAACTCTTCTCGTACTCCTGCTTGCTAGCGCACCGACGCTTTCAACACAAACACGAGCACGAACTCCGGATCGCTCAAGAACACTCTCAAGAACACGCTCAAGAACGCTCAAGAACGCTCAAGAACTCAACCAAGCAATCACACGAGAACGGGCACAAAGCTCTTCTCTTTATTAGAAGGGGAACTATCTCAGGAGTGGGTGGATACTCTACACTTTCTCTTGTGTACTGTTTACACTTGTGTGTTTACAAATGAGCCACCACCTCTCCTTATATACAAGACTCAAGGCAACCCAAGGGACACTCATTATTACATCTACAATAATGATACATAAGGACACAAGAGACCCTTCGAGTTCTTCGGCAACCCTTTGAAGGATATTGTGAATCCTTAAGCGCATCACGGAAGCGTGTTGATCGTATCGAATACGATCGGAGCAACTAGTCGTACTAGATGCTAGAAGCAGCGGAAATTAAAATTTTTAACATAACGATGAAACCACATGATCACGAGAACATTTCTCGGATTGTTTCATCAAACCACAAAGTATAAGAAATACCTCTTGAAGCGTGGTTGTGATCGCGAGATCCCAAAGTAGAGATCCTCCTATCTTAAGTCCGACCCACAGAGAATGCGCTTGCGGGCACGATGATGAGTCGCGTCCTTCCCGCAATCCTTCGACGAAGATCCAAGCGTCGATGACGAAGCAAGATGCTCTCCTCTTCAATATGCAAAGTGGACGTCCACTTGGATATCAAGAGAGAGACTCCACACGAGAATTAGAGAGAGAGAGAGTAGTGGTCTTTCACAACTCTAGATGATGTTCCATGGAGAGGCTACCTAGCCCTCCTTATATACTAGTTTAGGATCCAATGGATCTCAATCCATGGGACTCATGGATCCAAGGGATATGCTTGGTCCATGATGAATCAATGGCTAGGATTTGTTGTTCAATAACAACAATTAATCAAGAGATAATATAACAAATGAGGTGGAGTTAACCAACCCCTAAAAAGGGGGGGGGGCGTCACCCATGAACTCTTCATGGGTGACGCCACCCATGAGGGTGGTTTTTCTCCATTTTATTTATTATATTATTCCTCAATTAATTACAATAATTATTCGCCAAAATTAATTCCAAATTAATTTTGTGAATATTTCAATCTTGCCATTGAATATTATGTGAATCATATTCACAACCCAAACTAGTTAGTAAATTGCATTTCCAATTAATTAACAAATGTGAATCCAATTCACATTATTAATTAACAAATGCTATTTACATAAATTCTCTCTCTTATATGTATATTATAATATCATATTTATAACATACACATATCATGGATAGTGCTATCCACATTCTCTTTATCCTTGATAATTAAATCTCATTTAATTATCTTAGATAATCATTTTCACAATATGAATCATATTCATGTTTAAGCTTGATAATTAAATCATATTTAATCATCAAGTCCTTGCTTGGATATTTCATCAAAAGAATTATTCTTGAACCCTTTCAAGAATAATGTGCTTTCTCCGCAGATACTTGGAGATAAGGACAGGGCGATTGTATTATTCCACGTATAGTGACTTGGATATTGAGATCTTATCTCAAATCCAGATCGAACGAACCTCCCACAGATGCTTGATTAAATCAAGACCGCAAATCCAATCTTCTCATTGAATCTGAATCCCATTCAGACCAATGTCCAACACTTGGACTAAGATCGGATTGCTTCTCTACTGAAAGGAGTCACTAAAATCCAGACCTGTTTCATCACTCCCTCGGAATGGAAGCGTCATGGATATACAATCATTTATGATCACATCACCCTTCAGGTATTCCCAATACCTGTACATCCTGCATACTGGAAGACCCATGATCAACCCGAAGATCAAGATCATTTTATACTGTCTTCTTCAGGGTTTAATCATAAAGTTTCTCAATCTTGGTCATTGGGATGTGGTATCGATCATATGCTTTCCCAAAGCATATATCATACCTTCAAATTCATGTCATGCTTCCAAAGCACGACGACCATGCATGGAATTTGATCTATCCCAATACCTCATGAGTGAGCTCATGTCTTCCGGTTCATAAGTGAACCTGTATGATCCCTTTGAGAGATCATATTACTCATATACCCTTATATGCACACCGGCTCGCCGGTGTATAGACCTTGGTTAGGTCATCAACCTATTGGTCTGCCAAATGTACATACTTAGATATATAGCAATATATCTGTCTCCGGTCAGAGGATGCATGCCTATGCTGTGACAGCATTCAACATAGGACTTAAGTTATCTCGATCTCATTAGGTCAACCCATTGACCTAACTAATCTGACACCTCCGAATCACTATTCCTATGCAGAGGACCTGCATCAAGAGGTCGGTCAGATATCAGCCTATGTGAGAAAGGATTGCCATCTCCTACTCAGGCTGGAGATCTCCACTTGACAATCATTTGACGGTGTTTGATGAGTCCTCCATCTAACTCTTTAGATATTCATCCAAACACCAGCCTCTATGATTCATTTAATGAATCAACAGCTATATGATCATCAAGCTGGCCATGGTACATAACCCTAATTGTACAGAGGGACCTTATAGTGCATTCATTCATATAATTTCAGAAAAAGGGAGTGAAACATCAATAACTTTTATTGATAAACTTAAATATTACAATAACATTTATTGTAAGAATGGTTCGCCCAGGGCTCACAAGTCTAACAATCTCCCACTAGCCCTCAGAACCATTCAGGTACAATCCGTAAACCCATACTCATTACATGCTGGTCAAAAACCTTCTGTGACAGAGGTTTGGTAAGAGGATCAGCAATGTTGTCGGCAGAGGCCACCTTGGTGATGATGATATCACCACGCTTTTGAATCTCCCGAATGATGTGGTATTTCCTTTCCACGTGCTTGCTCTTCTGATGGCACCTGGGTTCCTTTGCTTGGGCAATGGCTCCAGTGTTATCGCAGAGCAACGGGATGGGAGTATCAGAGGAAACTACGCCAAGTTCCAAGATGAACTTGCGCAACCACACCGCCTCTTTTGCAGCATCCGATGCGGCAATGTATTCGGCTTCTGTTGTTGAATCTGCCGTAGTGTCCTGTTTCTTGCTTCTCCAGCTCACAGCACCACCGTTCAACAGGAATACAAACCCTGATGTCGACTTTCGATCATCAATATCTGACTGGAAGTCTGAATCTGTATATCCCAAGACTTGGAGATCACCATCTCCATAGACCAAGATGTAATCTTGCGTCCGTCTTAGATATTTGAATATGTTCTTTACTGCATTCCAGTGTTTCTCTCCATAGCAGGATTGGTAACGACTTACCACTCCCACTGCATGGCAGATGTCTGGCCTAGTACACATCATGGCATACATCAAGCTTCCTACGGCTGATGCATAAGGGCATCCAGCCATGGCCTTCTTTTCCTCAACACTTTGAGGAGCCATCCCTTTGGACAGATGGACACCATGTCTTAAGGGGAGGAATCCCTTCTTCGAACTATCCATGTGGAATCGTTCAAGAATCTTCTTGATGTATCCATGTTGTGATAATCCCAATATTCTCTTTTCTCGGTTTCTGAACAGCTTCAGGCCTAAGATGTAAGAGGCTTCTCCAAGATCTTTCATCTCGAAGGTATGGGATAGCCAAATCTTCACACTGGTCATCATTCCTGTATCATTCCCAATGATAAGGATATCATCTACATAAAGCACGATGAACACAATGGCGCTCCCACTAAGCTTCTTGTACACACAAGGTTCATCAGGGTTTTGCACAAAATCATAACTCTTTATGGTTTCGTCAAATCTGATGTTCCAGCTACGAGAAGCTTGTTTGAGCCCATAGATGGATTTCTTCAGCTTGCATACTTTACCATCCTCAGCTATGAAGCCCTGGGGCTGCTCCATATAGATATCCTCCTCGAGGTATCCATTGAGGAAAGCCGTCTTGACGTCCATCTGCCAGATGTCGTAGTCAAGATATGCAGCTATAGCTAGCAGTGTCCTGATGGACTTAAGCATGGCCACAGGAGAGAATGTCTCATCGTAGTCGATGCCTTCTCTCTGTGTGTAGCCCTTTGCTACGAGCCGTGCCTTGAAAGTCTCTACTTTCCCATCAGGTCCCCTCTTTCTCTTGAAGATCCATTTACACCCAATGGGTTTTACCCCTCTAGGTGGATCCTCTAGGGTCCATACACCATTCTTATGCATGGAGTCAATCTCTGACTTCATTGCTAGCATCCATCTATCCATGTCATGATCCGCAAGTGCTTCATCATATGAAGAAGGATCACTGTCAGTCTCACCTGACACATGGAATCCATACCTTTCAGGTGGTGCAACCACCCTCGAACTCCTTCGAAGAGGTATGGGTGTTTCATCTTCATTTATTTCTTCAGTTTCTGGCTCAGGAATCTCAGAATCCTCAGGGGATTCAATGAGCTCCTCTAATTCATTCTTGTCTTGACCTTTAAGGAAATCATCCTCCAGAAATTTCACATCCCTAGAGACAAAAACCTTTTGGGTCTCAGGGTCATAAAGCTGGTATCCAATACCATCTTTAACATACCCAATGAAGTAGCACTCACGAGTGCGAGATTCTAGCTTACTTGCGTCCACGTTCTTCGCATGAACCAAGCATCCCCAAACCCTCAAGTGATTGACACTAGGTTTGGTTCCATACCAGAGCTCATGAGGAGTCTTGGGTACAGATTTGCTAGGAATCTTGTTTAGGATATATATTGCAGTCTCTACTGCATATCCCCAGAAACTAAGAGGTAAATGTGCTTTACTCATCATTGAACGAACCATGTCCATGATGGTCCTGTTGCGTCTTTCAGCAACACCATTAAGTTGGGGAGTTCCAGGAGGAGTGAGATTGGAGACAATTCCATTCTCTTTAAGGTATTCCTTGAATTCATCTGAGAGGTACTCACCACCTCGGTCAGATCGAATCCGTTTAATCTTCCTGTCGGCTTGGTTCTCAACCAATGCCTTAAACTCTTTGAACTTTTCAAAGGTTTCAGATTTATGACGAAGCAGGAAGATAAACCCATATCGCGAATGGTCATCGATAAACGTCAAATAATATCGATATCCATTTCTAGTCGCGGTATTGAAGGGACCACATACATCAGTATGTATTAGGTCGAGAATACCCTCGCATCTCGTAACCTTGTTACGGAAAGGCATCCTGGTCATTTTACCTCGAATACAATGTTCACAGGTAGGTAAAGTTTGAACCTGTAGAAAATCTAAAGGTCCATCCTTTATCAATCTATTGATCCTATCAACAGATAAATGACCAAGCCTTTGATGCCAAATCATATTTGAATGATTTCCATTTTCCCTGGATCTCTTGGGGTTTTTATTATTAGTGGTAGTGACATTTATGACACATTCATCAATGCACAATTCATAGAGTCCACTAGAAGTCAGAACACCTTCCGCAACAAATTTATCATATTTATTAATGACTAATTTATTACAGAACAGGAAAGAGTACCCATGTCTAACAAGCTTAGACACAGATATCAAGTTCCTCCTGACTTCAGGTACATAAAGACACTCTTTAAGTACTAGGACTCGACCACTAGATATCGACAGTCTGCAAGTCCCGATGGCGACTGCTGCAACACTTGCATCAGATCCCATCTGGATAACTATCTCCCCATGCTCCAGATTCCTAGTTTCCTGAAACAAATGCAACGAATTGCATACATGAACAGAAGCACCAGAATCTATAACCCAACTTCCTTCTCGTCCAACGAGAAAGCTGGTTTCAATGATGAAAGTAGATTTCATACCTGCTGGGGCTTTACCTTTGTCGGTAGACTTCAGGTAATCCGGGCAGTTACGCCGCCAGTGCCCCGGCTTCTTGCAGTGGTGACAGACATCGGTCTTTTTCGATGTCATCAGTGTGGAAGCACTAGAAGATGAACCAACTCCTTGATTCTTCTTCTTTCTCTTCGAGGCCGGGCCCTTCTGAGAACCTTGCTTCCGCCCGCGCTTTCCTCTCGCCTGTGCAACCATTGCACTAGCAGAGGGGCCGTCCTTCTTCAAGACGTCTTCTGCAGACTTCAAAGCAGCCAACAGCCCAGCGTTTGTGAAATCACCTTTGTTCATGTGGTAAGACACAACAAAGTTGTTGAAAGACTTAGGGAGCGACAGGAGAATGAAATCAGCTTGCATTTCAGAATCCAAGTAGGCTCCCAGGGTTTCCAGCTCAGAGAGGTACCCAAACATTTTGAGTACATGTTCTCTGACAGAGGTCCCTTCCTGCATCTTGCAGCGAATAAGCTCTTTCATCACATTATAACGCTGTGTGCGGTTTATGTCACCGAACATTTCTTTTAGATTCAACATAATCTCTTGGCAATGGTTCATTTCCACATTTTGCTTCTGAAGCACATTGGACAATGACCCAAGGATGTAACATCTTGCCAGATTATGATCTTCATCATATTTATCATTATAATATTTGTCTTCATCAGTCACAGGGTCTGCTATCTTGTCCTTGCTAAGCACGTAGGAGATGCGCTCTGCAGAGAGAACAAGATCCAAATTTCGGATCCAATCCGAATAATTTGGTCCGGTCAACTGGTTGACCTCTAGAAGCTTGCTAAGTGGGTTCATGGACTTCATTTTCTGAAATTAAGAATGCACTATTTTAGAATAATTATGTATTCATTTTAAGAATAATTTGATTAAGGCATTTTAAATCAAATTTGTCTTGCTAGGTCAACTTTGAAAGATTATTCCCTTATTTTTCTTTCAAAGTAAGAGATATACTTACCGCTATATCTCAAGCAAGATCTGGGATCTCCTCTCTATCCTTATCACATCCCAATAATATGAGAACCTGTGACTCGAATAAGAGAAGCGGGAACACATTCCGCCTTCCAAGTCCAACTTGCATTTCCCAATTCGGTCTTTAACACCCGGGCCCACCACCCCTAAGGTGATGTTGACCCGTTGTTAATTGAACCAACCGTCAACAGGCTTAATACTCGCTATACGCAATCCAATATCGCCCCAATAATATGAGGACCCGATATTGGGGTCACTACGTATACGGCCTTACTCTTTCGAGAAGTAAAGAACCCGATCCAATTAAATCATGCACAGGATCTGTCACTTCGGACAGGCGTCTCCCATACACAACAACTGGCGACGAAATCCTTTGCCTTGACGGGAGACCATGGATGTCACTTATGTGATCCTCCACCTCATATTCAAATTTTATAATTAATTATTGTGAATCATATTCACACAATTAATTCTTCCAAGGGAAATACACATCTATTCAAAATAGTGTGTTTATTAGGTATGATTAATCTAATCATATTAAATTAATCATTTAGCCCAATCATCAACAAACACGTCTTTTACTTGAATAGTAGGTATAATCTCAAAATACGTATTATTCGAATTTTAATAATTAGAAAAATACATATTGTCTGTCTCCGGTATTATACAATCCCTACCCGCTGTCATGGCCAGTACCGACGAGAGTGGGACGGACCACATACGTTGCAACCCGCGACCCCAATGCTCTCCGACTAGGCACCACATCCGCCTCGGGAAAGGATAATACCAAATAGACCATCATGTATTTTGAGATGTTCATCGGTTCTTCAACCGAAAGTTATACCATATAGTACAAATCAAAACATTTTTTATTATAAGGAGATTTGCTAGACAAATCCCCAATCCTATTCAAGCAAAAAGAGTTTTCATGTAAAAGTTGTCCTACAACTATTGTAGGATAAACTATAGTTTTCATGAAGGCAATGTTTGTTGATGAAACAATGATCAAGATCTAACATCTCATCATTGTGGTTTAGGCAAGTGTCATTCAATGAAATAATTATTTCTTTAAATATTTCACAAATATTTATCACTAATTATTCCAGAAAATTAACAATTAATTTTCATCAAGATTATTGAATGACAAATCACAAGGTTCAAGATCAAAATTGTTAATTTCCAGCAGTGACCCCCAATCACTAAAATTAACTTATCTTGATCAATATAAATCCAAAAAATGCAAACTCAGTTTCCAAAGATTGCCTATTTGATTTATTAAAGAACCCAAGTGATAATTCACGCATTTCAAGGCGAATTAAAACCGTAATCATCTCATTAATTACGTTCAAATCCGCAGTTCCCGCAACAGTGGATATAGTCATATTCAAAAAGCCATATCTTGAGCAAATAAAGTCCAAATTTAGTAAACTCAAGTCCTATGGTTTCCTTGTTTAATGGGGAACAAAATCCAATTGAAAATTTCGTGTTTAAACATTTTAAACAGTACGGAAAAATTCAATTAGACAGAGGTGCGAAAAAATGAAATGCAGTAAAAATTTCGCAACCCTTTCAAGAACCAAATCGTCTAAGGTTCATGGATCACATCCAAAACCTTATTCAACCTGGCTCTGATACCACTTGAAGGATATTGTGAATCCTTAAGCGCATCACGGAAGCGTGTTGATCGTATCGAATACGATCGGAGCAACTAGTCGTACTAGATGCTAGAAGCAGCGGAAATTAAAATTTTTAACATAACGATGAAACCACATGATCACGAGAACATTTCTCGGATTGTTTCATCAAACCACAAAGTATAAGAAATACCTCTTGAAGCGTGGTTGTGATCGCGAGATCCCAAAGTAGAGATCCTCCTATCTTAAGTCCGACCCACGGAGAATGCGCTTGCGGGCACGATGATGAGTCGCGTCCTTCCTGCAATCCTTCGACGAAGATCCAAGCGTCGATGACGAAGCAAGATGCTCTCCTCTTCAATATGCAAAGTGGACGTCCACTTGGATATCAAGAGAGAGACTCCACACGAGAATTAGAGAGAGAGAGAGTAGTGGTCTTTCACAACTCTAGATGATGTTCCATGGAGAGGCTACCTAGCCCTCCTTATATACTAGTTTAGGATCCAATGGATCTCAATCCATGGGACTCATGGATTCAAGGGATATGCTTGGTCCATGATGAATCAATGGCTAGGATTTGTTGTTCAATAACAACAATTAATCAAGAGATAATATAACAAATGAGGTGGAGTTAACCAACCCCTAAAAAGGGGGGGGGGCGTCACCCATGAACTCTTCATGGGTGACGCCACCCATGAGGGTGGTTTTTCTCCATTTTATTTATTATATTATTCCTCAATTAATTACAATAATTATTCGCCAAAATTAATTCCAAATTAATTTTGTGAATATTTCAATCTTGCCATTGAATATTATGTGAATCATATTCACAACCCAAACTAGTTAGTAAATTGCATTTCCAATTAATTAACAAATGTGAATCCAATTCACATTATTAATTAACAAATGCTATTTACATAAATTCTCTCTCTTATATGTATATTATAATATCATATTTATAACATACACATATCATGGATAGTGCTATCCACATTCTCTTTATCCTTGATAATTAAATCTCATTTAATTATCTTAGATAATCATTTTCACAATATGAATCATATTCATGTTTAAGCTTGATAATTAAATCATATTTAATCATCAAGTCCTTGCTTGGATATTTCATCAAAAGAATTATTCTTGAACCCTTTCAAGAATAATGTGCTTTCTCCGCAGATACTTGGAGATAAGGACAGGGCGATTGTATTATTCCACGTATAGTGACTTGGATATTGAGATCTTATCTCAAATCCAGATCGAACGAACCTCCCACAGATGCTTGATTAAATCAAGACCGCAAATCCAATCTTCTCATTGAATCTGAATCCCATTCAGACCAATGTCCAACACTTGGACTAAGATCGGATTGCTTCTCTACTGAAAGGAGTCACTAAAATCCAGACCTGTTTCATCACTCCCTCGGAATGGAAGCGTCATGGATATACAATCGTTTATGATCACATCACCCTTCAGGTATTCCCAATACCTGTACATCCTGCATACTGGAAGACCCATGATCAACCCGAAGATCAAGATCATTTTATACTGTCTTCTTCAGGGTTTAATCATAAAGTTTCTCAATCTTGGTCATTGGGATGTGGTATCGATCATATGCTTTCCCAAAGCATATATCATACCTTCAAATTCATGTCATGCTTCCAAAGCACGACGACCATGCATGGAATTTGATCTATCCCAATACCTCATGAGTGAGCTCATGTCTTCCGGTTCATAAGTGAACCTGTATGATCCCTTTGAGAGATCATATTACTCATATACCCTTATATGCACACCGGCTCGCCGGTGTATAGACCTTGGTTAGGTCATCAACCTATTGGTCTGCCAAATGTACATACTTAGATATATAGCAATATATCTGTCTCCGGTCAGAGGATGCATGCCTATGCTGTGACAGCATTCAACATAGGACTTAAGTTATCTCGATCTCATTAGGTCAACCCATTGACCTAACTAATCTGACACCTTCGAATCACTATTCCTATGCAGAGGACCTGCATCAAGAGGTCGGTCAGATATCAGCCTATGTGAGAAAGGATTGCCATCTCCTACTCAGGCTGGAGATCTCCACTTGACAATCATTTGACGGTGTTTGATGAGTCCTCCATCTAACTCTTTAGATATTCATCCAAACACCAGCCTCTATGATTCATTTAATGAATCAACAGCTATATGATCATCAAGCTGGCCATGGTACATAACCCTAATTGTACAGAGGGACCTTATAGTGCATTCATTCATATAATTTCAGAAAAAGGGAGTGAAACATCAATAACTTTTATTGATAAACTTAAATATTACAATAACATTTATTGTAAGAATGGTTCGCCCAGGGCTCACAAGTCTAACAATCTCCCACTAGCCCTCAGAACCATTCAGGTACAATCCGTAAACCCATACTCATTACATGCTGGTCAAAAACCTTCTGTGACAGAGGTTTGGTAAGAGGATCAGCAATGTTGTCGGCAGAGGCCACCTTGGTGATGATGATATCACCACGCTTTTGAATCTCCCGAATGATGTGGTATTTCCTTTCCACGTGCTTGCTCTTCTGATGGCACCTGGGTTCCTTTGCTTGGGCAATGGCTCCAGTGTTATCGCAGAGCAACGGGATGGGAGTATCAGAGGAAACTACGCCAAGTTCCAAGATGAACTTGCGCAACCACACCGCCTCTTTTGCAGCATCCGATGCGGCAATGTATTCGGCTTCTGTTGTTGAATCTGCCGTAGTGTCCTGTTTCTTGCTTCTCCAGCTCACAGCACCACCGTTCAACAGGAATACAAACCCTGATGTCGACTTTCGATCATCAATATCTGACTGGAAGTCTGAATCTGTATATCCCAAGACTTGGAGATCACCATCTCCATAGACCAAGATGTAATCTTGCGTCCGTCTTAGATATTTGAATATGTTCTTTACTGCATCACGTACGGTGGAGCCTCCAGACTCCCGTGGATAACCTCCCTGATATCCACGCATTTTCGGACTCCTCCTGAAGTCCAGCTCCATCGATCATACTCGAGCATCCAGCTACCGTGTCTGCACGATCATTCTCGATCACGGAATTTGGGGGTGTGACAAGCCTCCCCCACCTGAAGAATCGGTTGTCCTCAACCGAGCATCTCCTCTTCAGCTGGCGTCCCGTCACGATCCTCCGTCCGATACGCACCTCCTGATGCAACTCAATTAGAAGGGTGGTGCCGCCTTGCCCCGCCTCTCTTCCTGCACCTGGTCTTTTCACGAACCGCGTCCCTCCATGACTTGGTCTTTAATGTGAAGAGTGGAGCTTCCTCGTCAGCTCCCGTTTTCGGTGTATCCCTCCTGGATAGAGCAGCTCCATCGCTGGTTTGTGGCAGCTTCAGCTCCACATGTGGAGTACTCACCTCTACGCTCGCTCGTTGACGATCCCGATCGTTCCTTGTGGACGTCTCCACATCCTGGGAAATGAGCACCTCCTGTGCTCCGAGCATCTTCGGTATCTTGCCTCCTGCAAGATCATTGGTGGTGCGGTTCGTCACCACTCCACCCCATGGACATGTAACTCGTTGTCCATGCTGCATCGCCCTCCGGAGCTCTGCATCGCCTTCTCGTGCACGGATGTTCTCCCATTCGCGGCTTTGGTTGTGTGCCTCCTGCACACATGTTGGTGCCCAGCATGCACCTGCGCACTCCTGTGCGTCTTCAATCGAGCCTTGGCGCCTCCAAAGCTCTTGGTTGTGAAGTTCCCTCCCTCCACTGAATTCGAAGCTCCAGCTCGAAGTGTCGTGAGACGTACCTTGGGCATCGCACCTATTGCTCCCAAGCGTATCTCACCTTCTACTTCCTCCTGCTCGTCCCCGCGAAGAGAGTTCAGCTTCTCCTTCTTTGGGCACTCCCGCGCCCGATGCGGTCCGTCGCATATGAAGCATCCCTTGCTCCTGGGTTGCTTCCGCAGAGAATTTCCCTTATATATATCCCTAAGGTCAAGCCTCAACAAACTCCCTTCTTTCAATTGACATAGTCCTGCTCTCTAAAATCTTGCTTACTCCTGAGGTTCCTAGGCAGAATAGGAGATCTCCCTAATCCAGTCATCTCGCCATGGTCGGGCACCTTCCCGCACTTATCCGGTGCTGGCTTTGTTCCCCTCACTCATCCCCTCGTCTGACTTGTCCTCCCCAACGTCATTATAGGCTTCCACTGCTCCTTCTAAATGTCACTCTCCTGAGGGCTGTAGCGCTCATCCCTGAATGGAAAGCAAGTCTACCTAAGTCCAAGAGAGGACTAGGAGTTGGACCCTTGAGGGGAAGGGCTTCAGGAAGAGTAGGGCTAGGCCGGGTGAGGTGAAAAGAAAAGTGGTCAGGACGTCATTGCACCGCCTCTTTCTTCTCTCCTCTATTGAGATCAAATTGTTTGAAAGTCTCTGACCAGAAGAAAGGCATTTGTTATCAGCGTGCGGGTCTGTTGGCCGTGTTCAGCCGTTGTTTTCCCCTTCAATCCACATTGGTTGATTTCTACAAAACGGGTTATTGCACGACTGAGTAGAGAAGTTCCCTTACCTCCCCGCAAACGGTAAATGCACGTCAAGGTGGCACTCTACCGCTGAGTTATATTTAGGCAGCCCACCTCACACTCGAGGAAGCCCTATGTCTCTTATCCCTAGGGGATCAATAGGGAGAGGTACCGAAGCAGAGGCAGGATGGCAGAGATGAGGCTCGACCTTACCACTAGCACATGGGCGCCAGAGAGGAATGAGGCCAAGCGAGCCGAAGCCACCCAGTGAGAAGCCAAGTTCCATATGCGGTCTTGCGGAGGTTTTCTTGTATATACTGATGCATCTGGTACTGGACTTGGGTGTGTCCTTATGCAGAAAGAGAAGGTCGTAGCATATGCCTCACGTCAATTGAAGCCGCAAGAGAGAAAGTACCCTACACATGATCTGGAACTTGCTGCGGTAGTCTTTGCTCTAAAGGGAGAAATTTGGGTAAGAGATCGCAAGAGCAGAGAGAAGCTTATCTAGTGGGAGCAGAATATGAGGCCCCTAGTTTAGAGTTTGGCTGGATTTCTCTTGGAGTACTCTCGTTCCTCCATTGGTGGATCATGGGCAACACCTTTACCCTTTTCCTTCGACCGCGCCCTCGGCTTGCTGGTGAACTCCTTCTCTTCAGCATTGTGACTTGGTTGGGTCGCCCCATAATCGACCAACGCATCTGCCACCACGATTGCTGAATTCAGGTCCTTCACGCCCTGCCTCCGCAGTTCGGCTTGCGTCCAGTTTTGCAACCCGATCGTGAAGTTGAACAGCTTGTCCTCCTCGGACATCCCCTTGATGTCCAGCAACAAGGACGTGAACTGCTTCACGTACTCACGAACTGTGCCTGTCTGCTTTAGGCGTCGAAGAGCCTCCCGTGCAATCCACGCAGTGTTCTTCGGCAGGAATTGCGCCTTCAGTTCCGCGACTAGATCATCCCATCTGGATATCTTCGGTCTTGCCTCGTCTGCTGCACGACTCCTCCACCATAGCTTGGCGTCGCTCGACATGTACATCGATGCCAAGCCAACCTTCTCGTCTTCCATCGTCTTGGTCGCCTCGAAGTATACTTCCATATCCCATAGGAAGTTCTCCAAATCCTTGGCACTCCGCGTACCTGTGAAGGATTTGGGCTCGGGTACCTAGCGTCGCTGCACCTCCATGGAGCCTCCGCTGTTCGCCAATACCTTCTTGATGAGGGAGATCTCACTCCGAAGATCCTCCATCATCGTGTGGAACGCCTCCAGTTTGTCCTCCAAGGACTTGATCTGCTCCGCTGAGCGTTGGGTCTCGTACCCAACATCTGATCCTTCTGGAAAACGATCCTCCAAGACGGCGATGCGATGGGAATGAGTCCCAATAGTGGACTCCACTTCTGCCATCGCCTGCTCCAGTGCTGCTATGCGATCGGTAACACCCACCATCTTCGCTCCGCTGATTGAAGATGTACTTGCACCGACAAGTATCCTCTGTTCCCGCGATCGACTGCACCGACAGTCGCTCGTAGCTTTGCCCGCTTTCTTGGCACCGACCAAGCTCTGTGATCTGCTCCTTGGCACCAATCAAGCTCTGATACCAACTCGTACCAACGATTGGTATTGCCTTCAGCTCTGATACCAACTGTCACAGGGGTTAAAATCCCGTTATCGATTTCGACCGATCCTGTGCGGCGTTAGCTAACCCGTAGCTAACCAGCCTTCCCGAGTAGAACGGTCACGGACGCGCTACAACTCTTCTCATACTCCTGCTTGCTAGCGCACCGGCGCTTTCAACACAAACACGAGCACGAACTCCGGATCGATCAAGAACACTCTCAAGAACACGCTCAAGAACGCTCAAGAACTCAACCAAGCAATCATACGAGCACGGGCACAAAGCTCTTCTCTTTATTAGAAGGGGAACTATCTCAGGAGTGGGTGGACACTCTACACTTTCTCTTGTGTAGACTTGTGTACTCTTTACACTTGTGTGTTTACAAATGAGCCACCACCTCTCCTTATATACAAGACTCAAGGCAACCCAAGGAACACTCATTATTACATCTACAATAATGATACATAAAGACACAAGAGACCCTTCGAGTTCTTCGGCAACCCTTCGCGTTCCTCAGCAACTCTTCGTCTGCTTGTCTCTTCGACTCCCTCGTTGACCTTTCGTCTTCCTGCACGGTTGACGCCCAATCAACCGTCCAGTCATCATCACACTCGCGCTCCAACGCTTGCTGATGCAGCTTTGCCGTAATTCACCAAGTGCCACCGAACACTTGGTCTTGTGCCAAAGGGAACCCGCGGCCTCCAGACCCTTGTGCGGTAAACCCTTCCTTAGCGTTCTCCATGCTAAGGGGAAGTCCTCCAGAACTTCGCTATCGTGGCATCCAGACCACTCTCGTACGTGTACGACCGAGCATGCTCGACAATGCTCGTACTCAGCACCTGCAACGCTCCATGCCTCCTTGGACCGCCACGCATCAATACCGATACCGTGCGCCTTCGTGCGTACGCCTATGTGACTGTACCGCATAGCTCCTCGATGCGTACTGCTTCACTACGTACCGCCCTTCTGCGCTCACGTATGTATGACTACGTGCATCCACTGTCATGTCTTGCACTGCTGTCTGTACTCGTTGTGCTCGCACTGCTACAAGGACCACGACACTCTGCTACCGAGCCAGTGTCCTGTGTGACGCTTCTCCATCACGTACGGTGGAGCCTCCAGACTCCCGTGGATAACCTCCCTGATATCCACGCATTTTCGGACTCCTCCTGAAGTCCAGCTCCATCGATCATTCTTGAGCATCCAGCTACCGTGTCTGCACGATCATTCTCGATCACGGAATTTGGGGGGTGTGACAGTAAGATAGGTAATCTCCACCACTTATTTTACCATCATTCACGACATGAAACCTTGGGGATTTAGATAGAATAATGAATGGAATGTGTCTTTCAAATTTAATGAAAAAAACACTCCCAACATGTCCATCTTGATTGATCGGGTTCAACAATTCTAAAACCGTTAAAATTCGATGGCCTTAATGGATGGGATATATGTCTCAAATTAAGTTGAATTTTGAATGACACCATAGTGATATGTGGTGATCTAGATCTTCCAAAATTTCATGCCGTGAATGATGGCTACCATTCATAAGTATAGATTTGATCTAGTATAGCATTACACATAAGATTAAAATCTTTTAATATCTCCAATTTTATTAATTTGCAGAAGTTGCCCAATTGGAGCGGGAAATCAACAATCAGGAATTTTGGAGTCAAGATTCAATATCAAGAAATCGTGATTTTGTTGGGAAATAGGTCAAGATTCAATATCAAGAAATCGTGAATTTGTTGGGAATTTTAATTTCCCAATGAATTGATTACTTAGATGGGAAGCTAGGCTCCCATTCTCACTAGTTACCCTCCGTCTTGTTTAAAGGGAATGGAGGAGCATAAGTTTAAATATATTGAGAATCTTATCCACTCCTCCTCCCGTTCACCTCCTCTTCATCTCTCCTTAAGTACGGATGCAAACCGACGGCTACGGATACAGATATATGTATTACTGTATTCTTATCCGTTTTTAATTCAAATACGGATGCGAATACATATATTGACGGATATTAAAACTATCTTACCATATCTTTAAAAGACGGATACAGATGTAAAATGGATACTGATCGCATACGAGTAATGTTAGAAATACTCTATAGAATCGACTTAACTATATACGAATTGGAAGGAAAACACATGTTATAAATTTATTAAATGTATTTGTATCATAAAAAATATACAAATATAGTAAAAAAGGTATAGAATTATGTTATTATAATTCTAAATAAATCTATGACTATATTTATATACAAAAACGGATATACGGATACAGATGTTTGTGGATATCAAAATGATTTCCATATCCGTATCCATTTTAAAACGGATACGGATATGGATGCCAAAATCTGTATAAAATGGATACGGTGACAGATCGGATACATATATATCCGTAGCCATTTGCATCACTATCCTTAAGGGCCCGTTCGGTTCGGGAATAAGCAGGAATGAGGATTGGGAATAAGGAGAATAAGAGTCTATTCTTTCTTCGGCTGGAGGATAGGAATAAGGAGAATAAGGTGAAATAAAGGTAGGTAAGGTAGGATAAAGATAGGAATAAGAGTGAAATAAGATGAAATAATGGGGAATAATCGTACCATGGGGAACCATGTCGAGAGGAAAATGGCCCCTTATTCTCCTCTATTCCGGGGCGTTATGCTTGTACCGAACAGGCCCTAAGGGTTTGTTTGGTAACCTGGTTATCAAGGGGTAACCGGTTTATCCCTCTATTCTTGGGTTGGAAATCCATCACAAATCATAGTGACATCACATCACATTCTTTACTCCAATCCTCTCCAACCCTCATAGCATCCCGAACATCTACTATTCACATCAGGTTACCCCAACCCACCCCAACCCAACAACCAAAAAGACCGGGTCTGTTTGGTTACTAGATGAGGTGGATTGGGATAACCTCATGTGAATAGTGGTTGTTTGGATGGTTGTGAGGGTTGGAGAAGGTTGAAACAATGAATGTAATGTGATGTCATATTGATTTGGGATGGAATTTGTAACACCCCAACGATGTGTGGGTGTAGTTTATAAGTGACGGGTATTACTACTTGACAACTTGGGCTTAAGCATTTTGGGTGGTTGTCAACGGTCCATCTGGGTCCGAACCCAACAAGTTGTCTGGGCCAGTTTTCCTCGATAACGGACTGGAGACCTAAGTCCGGGACATTACAAATGGTATCAGAGCCACGCTCCCTCTGATAGTGGAAAAGACTACCCGAAAGGTGGAGCCATCCCTATAAAGAGGTTGGAGGAAAAGGCTACCCGGAGCGTGTAGCGTCACTGTCACTGGGAATAAGTGAATGAGACATGTCGCAACGAGGACGTTGCGAATATAAGTGGGGGAGGTTGTAACACCCCAACGAAGTGTGGGTGTGGTTTATAAGTGGCGGGGATTACTAGGGTTGAGCATTGGGCTGGGCCGGCCCGACCCGGCCCAAAACCCGACCCATATAACCCGACCCAAACCCGAACTTGGAATTTAGTGGGCGGGCCGTGGGCCCTAAAATGAGCCCATATTGATTATCGGGCCGGGTTTGGGCCTAAGAAGGCCCAAACCCCTTAGCCCGATAGCCCGACCCATTCTAAAGCAAGTATATTCATATCTAGTATGGTATAATTATATCAATTATATTCATGTTCATTCCAAATACCATGTTCTAACTTTAATATCCTTATTTGAGTGTAGAATAAATGCTTAGTAATAATCATATCCATTAAAGTGGATTGAGGATATTATTACATTATTATACAAGATTATTACATTAATATGCAAGAATGGAATCTGTGTCCTCAAGTGTTAGAACATGTACAACTGTAAGTAACCAATCTGTATTGGGTTATAGTGCCCGCATCTACAATAGTATGTAATGGTGAATTGAATGATGGTTTAAGTCGCCATATTTTTTACCACATTTCTATTTCCAACATACAATTAATGTTAAAATCACAAAATAGTTAGCATGCTTATAGTTTTAAATATGCACACATGCATAAGAAACAACCACACAAATGCAAGAAGAATGGAAGACGTGATATTGGTATACATAGGTGTTAAATTAGGTCAGCCCGACCCAAACCCGACCCATTTTGTTTGGGCCGGGTTTGGGCTTGAGCCTAATTTTTGAAAATAAAATGGGTATAGACCCGACCCATTAGCTCATATACTTAAATGGGCTTGGGTCGGGCCAACTCAAACCCAACCCGACCCGGCCCGATGCCCAACCCTAGGGATTACTACTTGACAACTTGGACTTAAGCATTTTGGGTGGTTGTTAATGGGTCCATCTGGGTCCGAACCCAACAAGTTGTCTGGGCCAGTTTTCCTCGATAACGGATTGGGAACCTAAGCCTGGGATGTTACAAAATTTCAATCAAAGAATGCACGAGGGTAAATCAAATTACCACGGAGTAACCTGGTAACCAAACGGAAGTGTGTAGCATCACTCTTCCTCCTCAATGTGTGTGCTCATGTTTCTTCAAGATAGAGAGTGTTACACCCTAAACTCCAAACATAGTACCACATGGAAAACTCACAAAGTGTGGGTGTGGTTTATAAGTGGTGGGGATTACTACTTGACAACTTGGACTTAAGCATTTTGGTTGATTGTCACGGATCCAATTGGGCCCGAACGCAACAAGTTGTCAGCGCCAGTTTTCCTTTATAACGGACCGAGGATCTAAGTCCGGGACGTTACAAATAGTATCAGAGCCAAATTCTCTCTGATAGTGGAAAGGGCTACACGAGAGGTGGAGCCGCTCCTACAAAGAGGTTGGAGGAAATAGATACCCGGAGCGTGCAACCGCCACTATCACTGGGAATAAGTGATGGGCCATGTCGCAACGAGGACGTTGCGAATATAAGTGGGGGAGGTTGTAATACCCTAACCCCAAACATAGTACCACATGGAAAACTCACAAAGTGTGGGTGTAGTATATAAGTGGTGGGGATTACTACTTGACAACTTGGGCTTAAGTATTTTGGATGGTTACCAACGGGTCCATTTGGACCCGTATCCAATAAGTTGTCATGGTCAGTTTTCCTTGGTAACGGACCGGGGACCTAGGTCCGAGACGTTACAAATGGTATCAAAGCCAATTTCCCTCTGATAGTGGAAAGGGCTACCCGAGAGGTGGAGCCGTCCCTACAAAGAGGTTGGAGGAAAATGCTACCCGGAGCGTGCAACCGCCACTGTCACTGGGAATAAGTGATGGGTCATGTCGCAACGAGGACGTTGCGAATATAAGTGGGGGAGGTTGTAACACCCTAAACCCCAAACATAGTACCACATGGAAAACTCACAAAGTGTGGGTGTGGTTTATAAGTGGTGAGGATTACTACTTGACAACTTGGGCTTGAGCATTTTGGGTGGTTGTCAACAGATCCAATTGGGCCCGAACCCAACAAGTTGTCAGGGTCAGTTTTCCTTAATAACGGACCGGAGACCTAAGTCCGAGACGTTACAGAGAGACTCACTGTCCTGAATGCAATATCGAGATCCTTACATGCCGCTTCTTTATTAGTGACTTACTTTTAATAATGACTAGTTTTAAATTCTATATTTTTTAGAAAAGCTAAGTTTACAGGATAAATGTTGGAGGCTTGGAGCTCAAAAATAACAAGAAAGATGCATGTTGAAGCTAAAGATAAAGTAAATATAAATATCTAAGAAGCACTATTGGAGTAGAGGACAGGAAGAATTCTCCAATCGAAGTCGCATAATAAAAGTAATGAATATTTAGTAAATGTTTAGCTCAACTTTGAACATAACTATGGTCAAAGGTCAAAAAAAGTACTTAAGAATTATACTTACTCTAATGCTTGATAAAAGAAGTTAGAATCTCTATATATTTTTATTTTTTTAAATACCTTTAGAGTGATACTTAATTTTAAGGATTTTTTTTATCAATTGTGTCCCTTTAGGATATTACAATATCAGTTGTGTCCCTATCTTTTTCAAAATATCGGTTGTACTCTCGACTTCTTGTTGTTCTATCACATGTGCCCTTCATTTACTTTAGCCGTCAATGAGTTGAACTTAACGATGATTTTTTCAAACCATGGTGCGGTTAAGTGGAGCATAACAATCCAAACAATCCCTTCCCCCATCCATCCTCCTCATTTGGCCTCTCCTCCCTCACCCCACCACCACTTCTGGCAACCAACACCACCCCTCCTCCTCCGACCCCCACCTTCGTCGTTCCTACCCATCCAACATCTCCTCTAACCCCCTCCTCTCCCATCGCATGCCCTCCTGCCTCCTTCGACACCTACCTCCTCCCCCACCTCCCACCTCCTTTGGACCCCTCCCTTCGTCGATCAAACATCTTCAAGGAACCCTTGACCATAGTCCTCTCATAGTCCGGATGTCAACGGACATCCCTCCTCCTATCGCTAACCCAACATATCCATTACTTGGTGGTGACCTGGACCTGGTCAATTTAGCCACCATCTTTGAGGGCCTTTCCAAGGAAGAGCTTAGATCTTCGCGGACCTCCCTCATCATGTCCTTGACCCATTGGATCCCGAACTTGGTGGTGACTTGGACTAGGTCCATGTAACCTTTATCTTCGAGTGAGCCACCAGCTTCAAGACCCCTTCCGGTGACATCTTTAGGTATAACCCCTTGAAGAAGATGATGGCCTCTGCTCCTCTGTGGCATGATCTAAGGACAGGAACTCAATCTCCTTTCTTATATCGGTTGCTGTTGAGATATTGCATCACACACCCAATGTAACACCCCAACCCCAAACATAGTGCCATACCTTAAACTCACAAAGTGTGGGTGTGGTATATAAGTGGTGGGGATTACTACTTGTCAACTTGGGCTTAAGCATTTTGGGTGATTGTCAACGGGTCCATTTGGGCCCGAACCTAACAAGTTGTCAGGGCCAGTTTTCCTCGATAACGGACCAGGGACCTAAGCCTGGAATGTTATAAATGGTATCAGAGCCAGGTTCCCTCTTATAGTGGAAAGGGCTACCCGAGAGGTGGAGCCTCCCCTACAAAGAGGTTGGAGGAAAAGGCTACCCGGAGCGTGCAGTCGCCACTATCACCGGGAATAAGTGATGGACCATGTCGCAACGAGAACGTTGCAGTGGGGGAGGTTGTAACACCCATACCCCCAAACATAGTGCCACATCTAAAACTCACGAAATATGGGTGTGGTTTATAAGTGGTAGGGATTACTACTCCACAACTTGGGCTTAAGCATTTTGGGTGGTTGTCAACGAGCCCATATGGGCCCGTACCCAACAAGTTGTCAGGGCCAGTATTTCCTCGATAGCGGACCAGGATCTAAGCTTGGGACATTACAAATGGTATCAGAGCGGATTCCCTCTGATAGTGGAAAGGGCTACTCGAAGGGAACTAAGCCGGGAGTGTGCAGCCGCCACATTCACTGGGAATAAGTGAATGGGCCATGTCGCAACGAGGATGTTGCGAATATAAGTGGGGGAGGTTGTAACACCCCAACCAAAAACATAGTGCCATATCTTAAACTCACAAAGTGTGGGTGTGGTATATAAGTGGTGGGGATTACTACTTGTCAACTTGAGCTTAAGCATTTTGGATGGTTGTCAACGGGTCCATTTGGACCCGAACCCAACAAGTTGTCAGGGCCAGTTTTCCTTGATAACGGACCGGGGACCTAAGCTCGGGATGTTACACCCAACAGCTAGAGGCGTCTGTCAGGAGGAAGGGTCAATGGAGGAGAGAAGCAGAGGAGGATGGGGGGGGGGGGTGGGAGGGGGCAGTGGAGGAGCAGGGGGCTGGAGGGAGGGGGGAGTTGGGATGGAGGAGGAGGGGGAGGTGAAGAAGGGGGAAGAAGCTCTTTTTAACCATTTTTAAAATATAATTCTCCTTGTGTCCCAAAAATCAACATCTATTTGCGTTGGTAATGGACGACATCTAACTCGAGGGGCATACATGATCATAGTGGAAGAAAATATGTGCACAACTGATATTCCAAAAAAGGAAGTGACATAACTGATATTGCAATATTTCAGAGGGACACAACCGATGAAAATCTTATTTTTAATGTACAAGATTTTTCGAATAAAAAATTCAACTAATAACTTTTTTCGTCGAATGAAATCACCTCGAACCAACTAACATATGTGAAACCTTAACTAAAATATGTAATACATTTTAGCTTACTGTCTTTATTTTTCAGTTGACTATAAATTTTTTTAGCATATCTATGCTTTTCTTTCCCAACAATTGAATTTTGGAACATGGATTCCATCTTTCAAAGTAACTAAAAATTTAGCTGACTACTTTATCCACAGGATGCTAAAATTGACTACTTTTGTATATAACTAACGCGTGGTTATCATCAACTACTTTCCAAATTTGATGAACTAATTATTTTCTCGATCATTGAGTATGTATATTTTCATGCTAGCCATTTTGTAACCACTTGATAACCTTATCCAACAATCTTAAATGGCTACTAAACCATCATCTTAAGCCTACAAATAGGACTCATTAAGTCAAACTACAGCACATCTAATCACTTTTAGGCAAAAATATTCTGCTTCTAAGTGACTTATGCAACTCTCAAAAGCTTTGAACTATATAGACTTATGAACTAATATCTGTGTATATACATATTTCTTTATTTATTTTGTTCATGTTTATGTGCATGCGCCTATATGCATGAGCAACTAAGAAAGTGTTGTAAATACATGTATTATTCCATGTACATGTGAAGATACAAATCAGTATCATTTCCTAAATATCTATAATACATTGAAGATGAAGATTTCAAATGATGTTTGTAAGAGTACATTGGTTCATATCTATCTTTTCAATCCGACGTAAAGATTTGTTGATGTCATTCTGTTAAAATAATCTGATTCAATGGTACAATCGGATTAAGCCTTTCAAGTCTCTTTCTCGCGGTCCAATCAGATTCAAGCTTTTGACTCCTACGAGAAATAAAATAAAATGAGATTTATCCCTCGTTCTCGTTCGATTGATTTGAGGGATCACAGATCATATGTATATGATCCCATCACCTTGAATCCTGATATATACAAACCCTTCCAGAAGGGGAAATATCTTTTATGCTAATTAGGATAATATTAATATCAGGACATAAATATCTAGGTCTTCCTCATAGCTTTTATGAGGACATGAGTGTCCCTGACTGGTTCAAATGGGATCCATTCAACAAAGTCAACAGCACACCTTCATAAGACATCAGTTCACAAGAGATAAATGTGAACAATAAAGGAACTTTAATCATACAAAACAAGCAGCCTGGAAAGTAAACTTTAAGACCGTAATCACCAGCCACGAATCGCTCCCTAACCGCGTAAAACAAGGCAAAGTAGTTACGAGATAACACCTAAACAGTCATCGGTGATAACCTGAAAGGGCCCGGTGGATGAACAGGCTAAAGCTTGTTCTAGTACTGCAAAGTCATCAGCAAACTTACTGTTTAGGACATTGCTTGGATTCTCAAAATCTCTTTAGGACAGTCGTGTTCGAAATGCAAACTTACTGTTTGACACGCCAGCAAATTCCGCAAATGCGACCATTACCTCCAATGGTTCCTTTCCCATCCTTCTGGCTAAGTTAAATGGCAGTATCTGGTCTTTGTTGATTGCTGATTGCCTCCAACAACCCCAAAAAAAGAAGAGAATATCTTATGCAATGATTACGACTAAATTTTTACAAGCGCATAGAGTAGCATTTAACAAGCGATCGTGTGGCTAGTCCCACAAGAATCATGTTACAACTAAGAAGATGCACAAGTCATGTTTGAAGACAATAGACCCTGTAAATGAGGGTACAACTTGATTGGTTTTAAGATAATCTAGAGTTGGCTGGGCTACCACTAGCAATTTCTTCATTTTGGAAAAGTTGGGACTTAGGTTTATACCAGATTTGAAAATGAGAAACTTCACATGTAAAGAACAGATTCCAATGGAAGAAATTGAAGCCGATCAACTATCGTTTATTTTTGAAATTTCAACAGTGAATTGTTACAAATGGTGTGAAGCTCTAGACAAAGACCACAAACATCAACAACATTTAAGCCAGGAGATGATATCATTCATTCTTATGTATATTGTATATACTGTATGCTTTTAAAGCATTTCAGACCAGTTTGACCAGTTGAACTAAAAAGGAAAAAAGAATACATGACAATTTAAGTTCTTAGAAGATAGAAAAATGCTCATAACTAATAAATCAAAAATATCAAAAACGAGGTGTGTGGCGAAGCGAACCAAATCCCCCCAAGAATCCCAGGCCGATGTCCTCGCCTTGATGAAGCTCGGCAGGGATGTAAATACTACAGTTATCGCTTCTAACACCAGAGCCAATCAGTTTCTTAACCAGATCTTCACTATTCTTACCAGGTTGCCGATGAGAATTTGATACAGGCAGAAATCCTTCTAAGCTTCCGTAAAGAATCGGAGAGGACAACATCAATTCCAACATCAAACGAATCACAATTGGGCTCAAAAAGCTCCCAGTATTTTAAGACATTGGGAACGCCCAGGGCCCTGTGTTTTTCCAGCCTATTTGTTCCGTTTCTTGGCTTCACTGTAGAGGATAACTCCACAGACGGTGAGAGCGTAACCGAGCATTCCAGTTACGGATACAGGGTTTCTGAATATTAATATGGAGACAACAACAGCAACAGCACCTTTTGCATTTCCAAGGACCTACAACAGAAGAAGCATAGTAGTGAGACATTGACGATCATCTGTTAATTGATTGTACTGAGAATATAAATCCATGTGAAAAATCTGGAGACAGTTGAAAACAAATGACATGGAGAAGCATGTCAAACCATGTGAAATAATCTCCTCGGGCCATTTATATTAAGGGTCAAACGTGGATATCCTAAAGGCTGTCAGCTATCTTGTCCCTAATGCCTTTTTATTTATTTCAAAAGCGTTTATCACCTAAATATTCATGGACTGGAATCAGTATACATGGACAATAAGATCGAAATTTCATGTGCATTGAACGTCCCTAGACCATACATAACATATGTATCATTTTTTTACAACATTTAGACAGTTGCATTGAACACCCGTAATAGAGGGCATGTAGTATCATATGAAAAAAATGTACCAAGCCTTCTCCCACTATAAGTAGGGTCGGCTACATAGATTCTTTGCTCAAATCCATGCTGAAAGATTCGACTATTTTTTACGCTAGCCATAGACTACCTAACGCAACCCCTGCAAGAGTGGGACTTGAACCCTGGTCTTTTGTGTGGTAGACACAGTGCACTACCACTAGACCATTAAGTGGGTCTTTTCTGTGGTAGACACGCTAGCAGTATCATATGAAATTGATATAAAATTTAAACATTATATGCTCGTGAAAGATGATCTCAATCCCAAAAGTTTTATTTCAAATACCAAATTCTTGTTGCAAAATATAAATTGTCAAAGAAATTAAACCCTTTTAGGATAGCCAATTAAGAGGCAGGCCACTTTTTTTTCTCATGTAGTTTTCTTGCCAATTCCGAAAGAGACGCATTGGCTTCTCAAAAAGGAGAAAATGGTGCCTCACTAAAATAGTCATTCCTAATCTCATCTAAATTTTACATGGTTCGATGATTATCTTTTGGAGTCTATGACAAAATTTGCACCGCCGCAACAACTTTTCCCGTCTGAAATATTCAAATTTATCGTGATCAAGATCTCATGGGGTATAAATCTAGGTCACCAAATAAAGCACCAATGCCATGTATGTTAACCATCTTAATCATATGGAACAAGCTTTCAGAAAAATTGTTGAAGCCACTGAATTATTTCACCCTCAAAGATTCTGAAATGTTTGAAAATCTGTCTGCCCTTTTTGAAAGGGACCTGGATGATCACACCTATGGAAGGAATTCAGTTACAACAAAAGGACTAGTGCTTGATGACAGTTTGCATGATAGATCTTGAGTTTTTCTCCTTTATCACAAATGTCATGTGACCAATTTAAAAAAGTATAGCATGTACTTGAACTTGTTAACTTAGACCCTTGATGATAACTTCATTATCTTGGACTTTGCTAGAAAGAAAGCTGCAAACTTAGGGCCAATACCTTTCTTTCTTTTTGCAGCATTAGATCAGAAAATAAATGTTGAACACTGATATCCCATGTTTGCAACCAAACAAGCACAAAGGATACATGCTGCTATTCCTTCTATTTGGCTTCATTTTTTCTAGAAAATACTATCCCTAGATATACAAGTCATCACAGGGCTGTCCGCCCCTCAATTCTTCATGGGACGATAACAATCCAATATATTCAATTGCTTATCCCATGTTTGCAACCAAACAAGCATGCCCGTTACTTCTGGTTATTCATTACTACTAAAATTTAAACCTTATCCCTCATCTTACTGCAGTCTGCAACCAAACCAGATGTAAGTTATGTAACACTGCATATCACTCACCTAGAAAAGGTGAGACATGCTTTCTTTGAATAATAAGACCCTAAAAGACAATAGATAAGACCTAACCTATCATGTCATTGCTTTGTAGATCAATATTTGAACAGTTGAGGCTTCACCTTATCTAGCATACACAGTTTAGTAGATCGTTCTTTAAACAAGTGAGGCTTGTGTCTAATAATTTTGACATCCTTGCAGTGTCATGAAAGGTGTTTGTTGTAATATTTATGACAATAAAGCTATAAAATCTTGAATTTATCATTTTATTTACCGGGAGAATGGGCAGGGGAACATGTCTCTCAGGAAGAAAACAATGTATAGCAAGTTTTATAAGGGTATACAAGCACACAAGGCAAATTTGTGGCTTAATGAATATGAAATGAAAGTATATTGAAACATTCCAATAAAATGTGTGTTAAGGGTTGTGAAATGGCATGACACTAGAAATAAATAAATCTGTCAAGCGAAAAAAATGAACAATTAAAAAAACATACCTGCAGAGTCAAGGCACTGGTGTGCTTGGTGACGAGGAAGTTGGTCAAGTTAACAAAGTATGCTAACGAGGAATTGAAGAGTAAGTACCAAACGATCCTGATATCTTCTCTAGCAAGTGCCACAGTGATCCCAACCACATTTTCCTCCATCAAAATAGTTGCAGGAAGCAGAAGTATCACAGCAATTGGAGCCATGTACAAAAGAAGATTCATGGAATTAAGCTTTTCCCTGATAAAAAAACCAAAAGAATTGTTTAAAAAGAGAAAACAACAATCAATTTCTTTTAGATAACCTGATCATCCAGAGCCATATAAAAAACAAAATCTCTAATGGAATTGCCCAGTACCCCTCAGAAGAAAGCAGAATCCCCTGCAAAACCGACTTGAGTGCCCTAGCAGCAGTTGCAGCAACGCATATGATGAACCCGAAAAGATGGAAGCTTGGTTCACCCTGCATTTCAGATCAAAAGATAGCACATAAGAGTCTTCAACAACGAAAAAAAAATCAAATCTATATCATCAACAAAGCAGAGCCCAGAGCCTTTTGACCATCATCAAACATCGAATAACAATAAACAAAGAAGAAATTTAGATCCGTCCACCTAATCTAATCCTCTTCTACGGCTACTCCAAAGACGAAAACATCAGACCATTTGATTCCCAGATCAAAAGTTCCAACTTCTCAAAACGAATCAGCAAAGGAAGAGTGGTTAAGAAGCTAAACACACACTCAGATCCGCGATGATGACCTGTAGCCATCACCATTTCACCCGATCAGAAGCTAAACACGACTAGATCCAGGACGATCATATGGAATTCTCGGAAGTGATGGGTCACGAAGACATTATAGCAAGAGATTCCGTCGCGTACCCCGCTGGCGATGATGACCCCAGTGACGACGGGCACGAGGGTGACGTAGGTGATCCAGGCCTCGCGCTTGACGGTCATGAGGTAGGCGAAGACGGCGGTGAAGAAGGGGGTGGTGGCGCCGACGGCCTGGTTGAAGGAGACGGGGAGGTAGCGGAGCGAGATGTTGCCGCTGACGACGGAGCCGCAGAAGACGAGGCTGAGGGCGGCGATCTTGGCAAACTGGAGCCTGGAGCGGACGACCTGCATGGGGACGAGCTTCATCCAGGCGATGGCGACGTAGCTGAAGAGGGCGCAGGCGGTCATGTGGCACATGGTGAGGAAGATCGGGTACTTGAAGCCGTAGTTGCTCAGGAGGTACTTGTTGAGGAGGAGGACGCCGATGTTGGACGAGTACCACGACGCCACCAGCCCGAAGGTGAAGAGGCGGCCCGTGGACGACGCCGACGACGCCGGGGAGGCGCCCGGGAGCTTCCCCTTCTCCATCGCGAGGGATCGGGAGCCCAAAGATTGGATCTTTGAGGGAGGAAAGGTGGGATCTTTGGGGGGAGATTCTAGGGTTTGTGGCGGAGGGGGGGAATTGGGAGATCTGGAACGCGTTCGTGGTGGTGAGGATGTTTTCCCCCTACTCCCTTCCCTTCCTTCCTTCCGTCCTTTCTTCCTTCCCCACCTCTCCCTCTCTCTCTCCCCCCCTTCTTTCTCTCTCTATATATGTGGTATTTTTAATTACATTTTTTATGTTTTTTTAATACTTGGGGAGGTTTTTGATTTGGATGGGATGTTTTTTTCTTCCCATTTTTTTGTTTGCTTGGAATTAATGATTGGGAGGTTTTTTTTGTTTTTTGGTATTTTTATCTTGTGGACCTTATAAACATTTTAAATTAACTTTACGGTTTTTTGCACAATGTAATTACCCCCATCGATGTTATAAAATACCTTAAAAGCCTATGAGCTTCAAACATATCAACCTTTACGGTTTATAGAGTAAGAGTTGGCAAGTTTACGGAGTCGATGAGGGAATTAGGTTGTTTCAAAGGCCGTGAAGGTAATTGACAAAGTTTATAGGGTCTGACAGGTAAAAATCCCTTTTTTATCACTTGTACCTTTCTCAACTCTCTGTAATATTAGTTATGTACTTTCTTTTTAGTAATATTAGTTGAGATGTTATATTCTTACAAAATTTATAGTTATGTTCTTTCGCAATATCAGTTATGCTCTTAGCTGATATTACAAAAGAGTGGAACGGTGAATTTTGTAAGAATATAACGATACAATTGATATTATACATAAGAAAGGGGCTTGACTGATATTAAAGAAGGGTGTGTTTGGTTGGTGGGTTAAGGCGGGTTAAACTGGTAGAGGATAACCCCGTTTTTGTGTTTTGGTGTTTGGATAGAGGGTTAAACTGGGGGTGAGTTAGAAGTGGGTTTGGGGTGATATGATTGTATTGGAGTTTGAAAAAGTGAGTAGTTATTGTGATGTGATTGTATTGAAGTTTGGAAAAGGGAGTAGAAGTGGAGTAGTTTATAATTTTTATATGATATGATGGTATAATATATTATTTTTTGATAGGATTGATGATATAAAATTGATTTATTTAATTTTTTAAAAAAGAATAAAGTGGGTCCCATGGGGAGAGAGAAGGATGTGGGTTAAGGGGGGTAAACTCCCCTAACCCGCAGGTAACCCGTGAACCAAACGCTACCTAAGAGGTGCATAAGGGGTAAAGACCAATTTTGGGGAATTTTATGTAAATGCCACTAGAGATGCGTGGTATTGGATTTAAAGATGTGCTCTTGTGGATATTGATTTGTATGTGTATGTGCATGTGTTTTTTATATAATTCAAAATATTTTTGGTAAATGGGGAGAAATGGTAATTGAGTTAATGTAATTCGTGAGACTCAACCATGAATCTTTTGTGTCAATGTCTAGTGTTTAAAACGATTGAACAACTCCCCGTGGGTTGTGATGTGTTTGGTGTCTATGTTTAAAGTATCGATTTCGAATCTTCTTGGGCAGTTGTGTGTGTTGAGGTTTATGAAAGTTTTGGGTGTTGATTGCTTGAAAAATAAGGTAAAATAAAGGATAAGAAACATGATTTTTACACACACAAACACACACACATATAGTAGTACGAAGGGTCATCGAACAACAAAAGCAAGTCAAGTGGCATTAAGTGAAAATGCGTGCTTTATAGGGGTATTTATGTTTAGTATGCTTTTATTAAATTATATAAGTGCCTCCATGTAAAGTCTTTTTTTAACTCTATTTTATTGATGTGTATTTCTTGGGAGTTTTGATTTTGATAGGCTTTTTTTGTAGTTGCTGGTATTTGATGCTTTCTTTCATATTTTTGGGTGTGTCTCAAAATTTGGGGTAAATATCAAAGACAATCTAAATTAAAACATGTGACATTTTGAGATCTAAAATTCAACTGGTTAAATACTCTAGAAAAGACATTCTATCTTTAATCACAATAGTGAATTAACCTTGCAAATATCGTTTATGAAATCTTAAATTTTGATAAGGAATGAATGACTAACTGCGTTGCATTATTTCTTGTTGTTGTTATTATTGCTATCAACACCTTTGATGAATGCTATATAAATCAATATTAATATCAATAACGATATATACCTACTCGACATTGCTTATCAAAACTTTGAATTATGAAGATAATCTATGTAAAATTAATTTTATCATTTTGATGAAAAATAATGTGTCTTTAATAAAGTAATTTATTTTTCCTTGACATCAAGATATATTGTGTAATTTTACCCTTTTGTAAAGATTGAAAACTTTGTATGGATGATGGATGTACATTTTATAACAAATTTAATCGAAAATTTCATTTCTTTTTTATTTCTTGTAGAAGATTGCTAAAAGATACGTTTTTTAGACTTTGTTATTTTAAAGTAATGTAGAAAAAGAAAAAGGAAACAACTATGTTGTCTTACTCAAAACTAATTTGTATTATGTATTTTCCATTTCCAATGGCGGGGGAAGAAAATGGAAGGTTGACTTTTTCTTTTTTGTGAAAGTTGGGTAAGACACTTGAAAGAAATAGTAAAATAAAACTTCTCTTACTATTCATTCTTTCCACAAGCAAAAAAACTTCACTAAATATTAATAAATAGTCAAGACATATTATCTTTCATCAAAATGATAAATTAACCTTAAAAACATAATCTAACAAATTTTAAATTTTGATAAGCAACTACTAACCAACTATATAGCATTTGGTTACAAGATATACTATCTTTCATCAAAACGATAAAATTAACCTTAAAAACATCATCTAAGAAATTTTAAATTTTGATAAGCAACTACTAACCAACTATATAGCATTTTGTTATTGTACCAAAACTTTGGATTGCTCAAATGATATCTCAAGTTAATTTCATCATTTTGATGAAAAATAATGTACGTTTAATAATGCTGGAGTATACACACGTCAAGTGTAGATGAGTAAATAGATCCTTTCAAGATTCATTTACCACATCCAGTGTTTAGTCCCACATCTACTAGTGGTGGGACTTAGAAGGTCTGTGGAGGCTATATAAGAAGCCTCGGACCTCATGTATTAGATGAGAGAAAGTCAATAGACAGATCAACCTTTTGAGATGTTTTCCCATGGTTTCATCCTGCACCTTTGGAAGTAGGGTTCCACGTAAAATCCTGCATTCTTCATTGTTCATTATTCTCTATTTCTGATATGCTTCCGCATTCAAGTTTATCAACAAACAAAACATTATGTTACCACCATCTTAAAATATAATACATTTATTTTGGAATTATTTTTTATGGGAAAATCGAGATTGTCCTCTGGGGGAGCTAACTAGGCTCTCATGTCTCATTTTCCCTATTTTTTTAAATGAATATGTGAAAATCCATCACTATATCCCTATATTATGTCATTCAAGTTTCATGAGAAACAAAGACTCCTACGATCTCCATCTAGAAAGTCATTTTTTAACGGTCGCATAACATTGAAATCAAGCCTATATGAATGAAGGTCGTAAGAGTCTCTGTTTTGCACGAAATTTGAATGACACAATATAGTGATAATGGTGAAAATCCAAGAAAGTATTTAACGAAAAAATAAACAATAAGGAAAATAGGATGACGGAGCCAAGTTAACTCCTAATAGAGGAACCCACCTTTTTTGATATTGGCCTTTGACTTCAAGATATTTATGTAATTTCACCTTTGTTTGGAATTGCGGTAGCTAGAAAATTTGAAAATATAGACATATGTTTTTAAAGAGGAAAAATGGAAACTTATTTTTTTAATAGAAATTGATAGAAATATTTTTTTTGTTTTTATGCTGGTAGAAATGGAGGAAAAGTTTGGGGAAAGAATTATATTATATTTATCTTACTAAAACTAATTTGTTTTATATTCCTTCCATTTGAGTGAGGGGAGGGTGATAAATGAAGGGGTGAGTTTTTTCTATGTGAAGGAAAAATGGAAAGTGGAGCAATATAAAGGAAAAACAACAACATCTGAAAATAGATGGTCAAATAAAACCTCCTACGGTATTCATCTCTTTCCACAAGTAAAAACTTCACTTGAATACAACAAGCATTGGAAATGGACTTCTTGAAAACTTATAAGATATCCTATTCAAATCTAGGACTTAAAAGTCTAACCATGTTGAGAATAAGAATTCCAACTTGTGGCCCTTTTCTCCCTCAAACTTCAAATACCTCCAAGTAATAAAAAAATAACTTCTCCTTATTTCTCAATATTATTACTCATCATTTTTATGTATACTTTTCTATCATGGCTATAATACAATAAACTATAAAAATACTATATTTTTATACAAATCCAAATAACTATGCATACGTTTCTACAATATAATATATATAACATACAAAAATATATCAGATAAAAAAATAAAATGCAAAATTTTATAATATCGTATAACCACCAAATACCCACCAAATAAATTTTGCACACACACATATATGTATATATGAAATACCTAACATTGCTCAAATAATACTTATTTATATGAAATACAAAATTACATTACTTATTACTTATATACTAATTGTATGTTGAAAATACATAAAATATATGGTATATATAAGCCATATAACAATAAAAAAATCGAAGTAAAAAATTGAAGTCTTTCCACTACAATAAAATTGGGTTATATTGATGATTTTTTAAAATTCATCAATAAATCATTCGTTGTTAAATATAAAATGGCGATATTATTCATTAAATGCTTTTTTATAATTGAAATAAGCACTATATCTTGAGAAGTTCCATATGATGACACTTATCCGTTGCTTTTTAAAAAATTTAACTAATTGTCACTAATTTTGAACTAAAAAAATCTCAAATTTAACTAATTATTGCTAAAATTTGAACTAAAATTTGATCAATATAATTTAGGTAGTATTTAGTTTGTGTTCAAAAAATGACCACCCATGACCCAATCAAATAATTTTTGGTGAAATAATTTGGGTTATGGATTTGAGACAATCAAATTGGGTCAAAACTAAACTTTAAAAGTCTAATTGTGATATATTAATATCTCAAATTAGTTCTATATTATTCATTTATTTTTTATCACAAATCATAAGATTGTAAATTATGAGATTTGAATCTAAACAATTCATAAGCTTGTGTTTAGTGAGTAATTCATCACAAGTTATATCTAACATGACATTAATTGATATAATAAGAAAATCCAGCATCAAAAAAATGAAGTGGAGTAGACTAGAGACCAAAATGTAGGTCTCTCTTTGACAGTCTCACCATCGAAATTGGGTGTATAACCATGGATGGGGTGTACTTAATATTGGGAATATAAGGGGTACACACGAATGACAAATGACCGGCTTTCATGTGGTAGTTCGATTAGATCAGGTAGATTGAAATCAAGGATCATCCAAATTAACAATTCGGATTTTTGGGTGGGTCGGGTGGAACATCTTGAACCCATCACCCAAACCCAAAACGAAATAAATATTACAATTTGGGTCTAATACGACCGCAAACTCTTATAACCCAACCCATTTCAAACAGTTTTTAAAGGATTGGGTGGGTTATTTGGATGGACCCAAATAATGTTCATCTCTAGCTATAGGGACCATCGCTAATGATATATCGACATATATTATAGGCATAACTAATTTCATGTATAAAAATATCATCTCACAATGAATGATATTGTCATTACACACACACACACACACACATATATATATATATATATATATATATATATTTAACATGTCGATTTAATGACGGATTTTGAAAAAATATCACAATAACCCAATTTTGTTGGAGTGATTGTTATTTTTTAGGCGGTAATATGTATAAAATCCATTTTATATAGGATTGTAATTTTGAATCTTGAAAATGTCACGTATTTATAAAAAAAGGTTAAGGAGGAACTTATACATATAATATAAATATCTATAAAATTTATATTTGAAAGGTCCCCTATATATATGTATATAGGAAAGGGATCTTACTCCATGAAGTAGGTAACTTACCTTCTTCACTTTCATTTTTTTTCATTTTCCTCATTTTTTTGAAAAATACTTCAATATAAGTCTCTGTTTTCATAAATTGTATCCCTCTAATATGTCATCCAAATTTCGTCAGAAACAGAGACTCCCAAGGCCTCCATCCAGATAGTCATTTTTAACGGTCACAGATTTGCCGTAATTTACCTGTCTTGGATGGAGGGCATAAGTCTCTGTTTTTGACGAAATTTGAATGACATATTAGAGGGGTATGGTATAAAAATCCATGGAAGCATTTTTAAAAAATTAAAAAATTTGAAAAAAATGAAAGTGGAGTAGGTAAGTTGCCTACTCCATGGAGTAGGATCCCTTTCGTCATATATGTCTATATATGTGTGTGTACACACACATATGTATATGGGGCCAATGGGGCTGTCCCCTCGGGGCAGCTAACATGGCTGCTTCAGCCCCATTTTTTGTCAATTTTTTTTATTTTTTTTGAAAAATATCACCGTGTATATTCATCCATATATCCGTTCTACTGTCATTCGAATTTCGTCAGAAACAAAGACTCCTATGCCCTCTATCTAGAACATGTACGATTACAGCAATTCTAAGACCGTTAAAATTACCTATTCTAGATGGAGGGTATATGATTCTCTGTTTCTGACGAAATTCGAATGACGTGTAGGAGGGATATAGGGATATATATACATGACAATATTTTTCAAAAAAATTAAAATATTTACTGAAAATGAGGTTGAGGCAGCCATGTTGGCTACCCCCAGGTGGCAGTCCCATTTTTTCCTGTGTATACACACACACACACATATGTGGTTCAATGGGGCTGTCCCTCCCTCATTTTTGGTGTTTTTTTATTTTTTCCAAAAAATATCAACATGTATAATCATTTATATATGGATAAAATGGGGCTGCCCTCATGGGGGAGCTAACTTGGCTCCCCCACCCCATTTCGCTTTCTTTTTTATTTTTTTTTTTGAAAATTTCTTCCGTGGATTTTCATCAATATATCCCTATATTATGTCATTAAAATTTCGTGTGAAACAGAGACTCCTACAGCCTCCATCCAGACGGGGTCGTTTTTAGCAATTCTGTTACCGTTAAAAAATGATTGTCTGGATGGAGTTCGTAGGAGTCTCTGTTTCACATGAAATTTTAATGACATGATATATGGATATAATGATGAAATTCCGTGGAAGATATTTTCACAAAAAAATAAAAAAAATCAGATGAAATTACGCGAGGGAGCCAAGTTAACTCCCTCAAGGGACATCTCCATTGAATTCGTTATATATCCCTCTTACATCTCACTCGGATTTTGCGAGAAATAGAAACTCTCATTCGAATTTACCTAAAAAATGGTCGAAGTAGCTTAGGAACATAAGAGTGCAGGGCATGGAGTGCAATTTACTCAAAGAGACGATAAGACGAGTAGAATCTAAGGGGAAGGGCTGACCTACCTGGTTCCATTCTATCATATCATATCATATCACATCACGTGGAGGTGCCTCTGTACCAAACCCACACTTTGCACGGGAAGTGTGGGGGTCAAACAAAGCACACAATAATCATATCATATCCATCTAAATATATAAATATATATACAATCTAATCTATAAGCTAATGGGTTGGTCCCGAATTCACTCGTACTCGGATACGACTGACTGCCTTTCCACACGTTTATATACCTAACCGAATCACGCGTACGTATGTACTTCGGTGTATCTCCCTCTAACCTTAAGTTGGAAATATCACAAATCAAAGTTATATCACATCACATTCCTTATTCCAACCGTCTCCCAACCCTCATAACTATTCAAACACCAGCTATTCACAAGTAGATACCCCAACCCACCCTATCCCACTAACCAAACATGGGTTTTTATCAGTTGTGCTCTTTACTCCTTTTTTTGGAATATCAGTTGTACCATTACTTTCTTGAAAATTCACAGTTATGCTCTTTTGTAATATCAGTTATGCGCTAACTTTACCTTAATAGAAGGGCAGAACTGTGAATTTACAAGAAGGCAGGGAAATAACTGATATTTCAAAAAAGGATGGGACATAACTGAAATTGTAATATCTCAGAAGAGCACAACTGATAAAAACCCATTTTCTAATAAATTGCATACATGCCCCCTTCAACTTTGTTATCTACTCATGATAGCCTCGGAATGTTCTCTAATACTTAAGGTCTGTTTGGTTGCTGGGTTGGGTGGGTTGGGGTAACATGATTGGAATAGTAGCTGTTTGGGATGGTTATGAGGGTTGGAATAAAGAATGTGATGTGATGTTACTATGATTTGTGATAGAATTCCATCCCAAGAAAAGAGGGGAGCAAATCGGGTTACCCCGTGGTAACCCGGGGGTAACCCGGTTACCAAACGAGCCTTAGGGAAATAGGGATTGGAATAAGCTCTTATTCCCCTCTTCCCTTATTTCTTCTTAATCCGCTCCCTTATTCCCTCTCTCTTATTCCATCTTTTCATATCCACTCCCTTATTCTCCTTCCACACTTCCCTTATTCTTCATTATTCATTAACTTATAACCCTTATTCCTTATCTCTCATGTGCTAACCAAACTGAGAATAATATTTACCTATCTTTATTATACCTTATTCCCTTTATTCTTATTCTTCTAGCTGAATAGGATTAGTGCTTCTTCGAGCTTATTTCCTATCTTTTTTCTTGCTTATATCCGAACTGAATGCCTCTTAGATATAATTAACTCATCTCCGGTATATCTAAGTGATCATGTTCTCAACCATATAGCTTTCACCTCCAAACTTCGTCGTCTAGGGCTATCGGAGCTCATCTTGTGGACCTCACATCCATCTTCGACCACGCGCCCTTGGTCGCACCTCCCATCTATTCTACTAGTGTAGATTACCCTTTAAACATGTTGTTAGGAGGGGAGGGGAGAAGTGAGAGCATTGAAGGAATCTAAAACCTATACATACATACATACATACAAGCATGCATGCATGCGTGCGTGCGTGCGTGCATGCATGCATACATACATACATACATACATATATATATAGATACATACATACATATATATATACATAGATACATATATATATACATATATATATACACACACACATATATGGGGATAGGGAGCCTGCACCCTGGAGTGTAGGTAACTCCCTACACACGGTCTGTTTTTCCATTATTTTTTTACTTTTTTATTGAAAACATGGGGGATTTACTTCATATGTTGAGTAGAATATGTATTTCAAGTTTCATGCAAAACAAACATTCTAACGTGTTCATCTAGAAGAGGTCATTTTCAGTAATTCTGATATCGTTAAAATTTGACAGTCTTGATGGAGAATATGAGTCTCGAATTAAGTTGAATTTTGAATGATACCATGGTGATATATAGTGATCTAATTCCCCAAAAAGGGTCAAGGAGAGGAAAAAAAACAAGAATATATCATATAATTTCTGATGCCACCGACGATTTTGTCCATCCCTTCAAAATCCAAACTGTCGGTGAGTAAACAAACTGAGTAATTCAATCTCCTATCAATCTCTCTGTAATAACTTAAATAGAGTCAGTAAAGTGCTACACCTAAACGACAAGATATAAATAAATATATCCATAAATAATAAAGTCACCCTCTCATGAATAGATGCGAGGGGATTACCAATCTAATTAAGGGAGGAATAACATTACTATATATACCTTCTAATGGCCCTACATATGATATAGTTCTCGAAATCCCATCAATTATTAAGTACATTAAGAGAGAATCCTTAGTGGGCTCCATCGATCGTTTTTCCTATCAAATCCCAAATCTACCTGAAATTCCATATTGGAAAAAAAACACCACGTTCATGATTTTGGTAGTTTATTGTGATTCACAAATAAACAACTAAAAAAATTTTACTTGTAGATCTCTTTGAAACTTATTTAGCTAAGTATTAATATCTTAAGACCTCATTTAACTGCAACAAATTAGCTCTATAACGACATTTATTTAAATTTTGTCACTAAATCGCCTATTGTTAAGAAAATAGGGATGAGTATTATCTGTTGTTTAAATGATTTTTTTATACTGAAAATTAGCAATAAAAGTCATAACCGTCGCTATATCATGGCAACTCTTAGCTTGAATTTTAGAAAATAGAAACAAATAATATCTCTATGTAAAGTGTTGCTGATGATATCACAACTGTTATGGTTATACTACATGAAACTGGATATAAGGCAACGAATAATTTGAATATTCGTTGTCATATCTTCCGATGTTAAAGATATAACAACGAATATTATTCGTTGCCAAATCATCTTTTGTACTTGTAGTTAGCAACGTATATTATATTCGTTGTAAAAGGTCAATATAACGACATTTTTTCATTGAATTATTCATTAAAATTCACACTAAACATTGCCAAATTTAGCAACGATTAGAAGAAAACAGTGACAAATAATTGTTGTTATATGATTCGTTGCGAAGAATATAGCAATGAATACCATTATTCGTTGTGAATTTAAAGAAGTAAGCAACGAATAATATTCATTGTTATATATTTAACTATGGAAGATATAACAACGAATATTAAATTATTCGCTACCTTAGATCACTTTTCTTGTAGTGCTATTGTCGTTAATTTCTAGTATATAATCATTCAACAACGGATGATATTTTTCTCTATATGTTTAACAATAGATGAATTAGTGACATGTTTAAAATAAACGTCGTTATAGATCAATTTATTGTAGAAAACTTAGAGGGGTTTAAGTACCATCGATTATGACGAAATACAATGAAATTGTCAAAAACAAATAAAAAATATTCCCTAGTTAACTTCTTATATAAGATTTGTTTGAAGATTCACAATTTTTTGGAATTATATAAGATTTTGCTAGCCACAAAGAAAGACAAGTTATAACTCTAAATTCATTACATGTATTATAGGCAATGAATTTTTTTCCTTGTCAGAGTAGTGCCAATGAGCACATATTTATTACAATTATTTGTTTTGTATGGCACTTAAACTCTCAGAATTCAAAGTTTTTGTTCTCGTAATCACCGCATTTGATGTCACAAATCATCGCTAGAACATATTTTTTCGTGATGTATGTGTAATTCATTATTTGATTATGGGTTTGAGATCTCCAATAAATGATTAGTAATGTTATCTTAAATGAAAATATATAATTATACCATGTATAATAAGTTAATTAAATCTATATTCAGCTACTTTTAAAATATGTTTTCGTTATCACAATGTTTGTTTAGTTTGCATATATTTTTTGGGCATAATTGATTTATTTTAGCGAGATTTTCAACGTAAATCCCGATGTTCTTCAATTATTTTTCTTCTTCATTGTCGTTTTTGCATGTGTGTTTCATTGCAAGAAATAACTATGTCTCGATATTTTCACTGAACTAATTAGAACCTTTATATTATAAACTTTTGCATAAATTGGCATTTGACATTAAATTAAAATCATATAAAGATCTATACTACAAAAATGGCCATCTAGAAGATGGTTTTTATGTAGGTATTATATATTTCATGTATGCCTCTTTAAGTAATTGACTTGAATTTGAATTAGTGCTACGTGTTCAATATTTAAAAATTAACTATGGATTATTCCTTTATTTTAAAAACATACATGTGTTAGCTTTTTATGCTAAACATATAATATGACATTTATTATATGTGTGAAGTATACGAAGTTGTTACATATAGTTATGTCAACTAAAAATAAGCTAATAAAGAATATTCATAACCAACTTTTTTTAACATAATTTTCCTAGTGCTTTTGATTGTATAATTTTAAATATGGTTTCTTGATATTTTAACATGCCCTTTGTCGATTTTATTAGTTTTAAGGTATATTATGTAAAAATCCAAAAGGATTTTTATCATACGAACCATATAATATGTGTAAATTAATTTTTTGATCTTGTAAATATTGTTACTATTCCCTCGACCTTGTAAAATTGTGGTCTAACCCCACAAGTCCCACTGTAAATTTTAACTTTATTGGAGTCAATTGCTTGAGTTAAACTTGAGTTAATCTAACAAAAGAAAATCAGATGGTGGATCTTCCATCTCCCTCATCTCCTTCCTTCCGCCCCCCTCATCCTCTTCTTCTACATCTGCACAACCACGACCTTCAAAATCCCTCTTCTTGTTAATCATGTACCTATAACTCAACCTCACTATGGGATTTTTTATCCTTCCTAAACGCATCCTTCAGCGCCACCATCTGCACATTGAGCTTATGGGGAAGTCATGGAGGACCTTCTTCAGGAGATCGAAGCTGCGATGGAGGATCATGGAGAACTGGCGAGGCTGGATCACATGGGTGGGGATGCTGGAGGTATGGGTTGGAGATCGATGGGGGGTCGGGGCAGGGTCTGGGGGCGATGGAGTTGGGCATCAATGATTGGTGATTTGCAGGAGGGGGATTGGGCAAGCGAGGGGACTGCGACAGGGCTTCGGGCATTAGCGATGGTGGGGTGTCGAAGGATGGAGATGGTGGAGGGGTGGAGGTCGAGGAAGTGGGTAGAGTCGTGGGTGGGGAACGAGAGGTGAAGAGGACGGTGAGGGGGGAGAAAGGAAGGAGGGCATTCTTTGTAATTTTGATAAATAAAATGGGTATTATGCGGAAGAAATTAACGAAACCCGATTAGTTTTAACAATCAAACAAATGAGACTTAACAACAAGGTCTGTACGGTGAGAGCTAGCAAATTTATGAGGTCGGGACGATAATAAGGATGTTTACATGGTCGAGAAAATAATTTAAAAGATTCTAAGATCCATATGGTAAAAATCCCAAGTGCAAAATCAGTAGTAATGTAGTTATTATCATGATAACTTTATTACAACTACAATAAAATTGAGCTATAATGATGTTTTTTTGCCAAAACCCATCACTAAACCCGTCGTTGTTAAATATATAATGACGATGTTATTCACACTAAATGATTTTTTATAATTGAAATTAGCAACGGATATTATATCTGATGTTATATCATCAACGGCGGTCCATATAGCATTGCTTATCCATTGTTATTTCTCAGAATTTAAATAAACATCATTATATCTTGAACTAAAAAGCTAGCGACGATTAATTGAAATTTTGAAAAACAGTAAAGGATAGACGCCGCTAGTGACATATATAATATTCGTTGCTAATTTCAAGTATAAAAAATTACTTGGCAACGAGCAATATTGTCATTATATATTTAACAACAGTTGATTTAGTGACGAATTTTGAAAAAAAAACAGCAATTAATATAACTCAATTTTATTGTACGATATCTTCATACTTTAGTTTCCTTTCTCATCAATACAATCCCTGCAATGCACAGTGTATACACTAACTCTTATAACACAAAATATCATCAAAAGCTTGAAGGAACCTCAACTCTACATTAATCAAAGATTCCTCTAAGATTACTCCACTATACTAAAATCGCAATTATTGGACCTTCTTTTACCATCATGTATAGGAAAAGGTCAACCAAAAAAATCTTTCTTACTTCTCCTTCACATGAAGATGCGATGTGACAGTTAAATATCATTATGTTTTGTATAAACACGTCCAAAAGCCTAAGCAAACACAAACATAAATAAATATCAATTAGATTGATTGGTTTGTAAGCGTAAAACAAAAAAAAAGTTTAATTTGCTTGAACACGTCTTCTGACTGCAGAAAACAAGCAATTGACTTTGCCTTTTGTGGGTTTCATAATGCTGCATTTACTACAAATGAAATTTATAATTTAAATTCACAATGAATATTATATTCAATGTTATATTTTTTGCAATAAATAATTTAACAATGATAATACGTTGAAATTTTCCTATAATCATTGTTAAATTGGCAGCGATTAATACAAATCATAACGAAGAAGTCGACGAAAATTTGTTGTTTTACGAACATTCGTCGCCGAATATGGCAATTGTTGCTAATTACGTGAACAAAAGATAATTTGACCATGAATAATATTTGTTGTTATATATTTAACATCGAATGGTTAGTCATTTACGATGCTTATAAAAACCTCTGATTACATGAATCATAAACTTAACGTTGACTATGTAATCATAATGATACACGCAGGCGCGTGCGCGCGTACACACAGATAATATATATATATATATAGGTAAATGGGGCTGCCCCCAGGGAGTAGCCAACTTGGCTACTCCCACCCCTATTTTTCCCTTATTTTTTTATTTTTTTGGAAAATAAAAATTTGTATATTCATCATTATATCCCTCTCACATTCTATTAAAATTTCGTCAGAAACAGAGACTCCTACGGCCTCCATCCAAACATGGTCGATTTAAAAAATCCTGCGACAGTTAAAAAAATGACGTCTGGATGGAGGGCTTAGGAGTCTCTGTTTCTGACGAAATTTTAATATAATGTGAGAGGGATAGAGTGATGAATATATAAATTTTTATTTTCCAAAAAAATAAAAAAAATGAGTGAAATATAGGGGTGGGAGTAGCTAAGTTGGCTACTCCCTGGGGGCAGCCCCATTTTACCCACATATATATATATATATATATATATATATATGAGAAAAGGGAGGCTGCTGCGTGTAGCAGTCAAGCTGGCTGCTACATGTAGCATTCTCCCCCAAATTTTTTTATTTTTTTGCGAAATTTCACCATGTATATTCATCTATATATCTCTCCTATATGTCATTCAAATTTCGCGAGAAACAAAGACTCCTAAGCCCTCCATCTAGACCGGGTAATTTTTAACCATCTGAAATTTGTTGTAATCAACCCCTTCTAGATGGACGGCTTAGGAGTCTTTGTTTCTCGCGAAATTTGAATGACATGTAGGAGGGATATATAGATGAATATACATAGCAAAATTTTGCAAAAAAAATAAAAAAATTTGGGGGAGAATGCTACATGTAGCAGCCAGCTTGGCTGCTACACGTAGCAGCCTCCCGGCTCTCTCTCTCTCTCTCTCTCTCTCTCTCTCTCTATATATATATATATATATATATATATTGGAGAACTTCAAATGAGGTAGGGTCTCACCATATATATGGTGGGACACCGTCAATTTAGGAATATTTCCTATGTATTTTATAATTTCATAGTTCATAGATTTAATAATAAATATCAACACAACATGTATTACAAAAAAAAATTATGAAAATATTATTATATTAGATGAAAAGGTTAATTTAAATTTGGATGTTATATGTTACAAAATTATTTTTTTACAAAGGGTTACTTTTATAAAATTGTTATAGAGTTGTTACTAAATTGACAGTGGCCTTCACAATCTCCGAAAAGACCCACCTTATTTGAAAGATCTCCTATATATATGGGTTAAATGAGTATGCTCCATGGGAATATATGAGTACGCTCCTACCTTTTTCTGCATTTTTTTATTTTTGAAATGAAACATGGAGGGATTTAGTTAGAATAATAAGTGGAATATATATTTCAAATTTCGTGTAAAACAGACGTTCGAACACTTCCACATGGAGGGGTCAATTTCAGCAATTCTGAGGCCACTAATATATGACAGTCTTGATGAAGGGGATAGAAGTCTCGAATAAAGTTGAATTTTGAACAATACCATGGTGATATATTATGATCTAAATTCCACTAAGTTTCATTTCAGAAGAATAAAAAAATACAGAGAAAAGAAGTTGGGAGCATACTTTTTTTCCCTATATAGAGGTATATATAAGGGCTACCCCTTGACGAAAAGTAGGCATGGAGTAGCTAAGGTTGGATGCTTCATGGAGCAGCTGCCCTATCCTCATATATATAAGGTTTTATCAGTTGTACCCCTTTGAGATATTGCAATATCAGTTATATCACTCCTTTTTTTGGAATGTCAATTGTGCCCCTACCTTCTTTTTCTGTTGCCACTTGTTCCCTTCCTCAGATTGATTGTCAAATAATCAAAGCAATTAGGTGTTATTCAAACCATGGTGTGGATAAGAAGGGATTATGGTCAGAATAAAATCTCCCCCTCTTTTCTCTCTAGCCCCACGAGTCCGATCTCCTCTCCTTTCACTGTTGCACGCGACCGTCTATCTCTGAGGGCCTTCTCGAGCGCAGACTCGTGAGTTGAGTGACCTCCAAGATAACAGTGGAATCACAAGAGGCACAACATTGGATCGGGCCTCAACAAGATTGTCGGGAGGGGCAAGAAGGAGTTGGATGAGGCATGCTTAGGGAGGAGGAGGATGGGCTAGAGGGAGCGGGGGAGGATGTGCATGGCGGACTGGTGAGGAGTAAGGGCGGAGGGGGAGGCACGGGTGCAGAGGGAGGAGTAGGGGGTGGGGGTGAGGTAGAGGATCTGGGGGAGGAGCGAGGGTGAAGGGAGGAGAGAGAGAGCGGAGGGAGGAGCAAGGGGTAGGGGTGAGGTGGAGGAGCGAGAGCGGAGGGAGAGACCCGAGGCGGAGGGAGGAGCACCAGGTGGGGATAATGGGGAGGAGCTTGCAGCGGAGGAGGCGGTAGAGGAGCAGCGGGGACTGAGGGGGAGGCACGTGGGCAAGAGGGAGGCATTGGAGGTGGAGGCAGGGTTTAAAAAGCTGGACCGGCCGGTCGGACCGGTTGGATCGGGAACCGGCTCCGATCCAGTCGGTTCCACCGGTTTTGTGTAATTAATTTCAAAAAAATAAAAAATAAAAAATCGGGTCGGACCGGTGGTTGGATCGAGTCGACCAGGATGGTTGGACAGGTTTGACCCAGATTGACCCAATTTTGATGGTTTGCTAAATTTTCAAAAAAAAATATTAAATAATAAAATTATGGGATTTCTATCACTTTTTTACTCGAAATAGACAATCATATTATTCTATTGAAAGATTAGATATTTTAAACGATTATTTCATTGACATATAAATACATGCTTATATATATGTATCCGATTTTATCGGTTCAGAAAACCGGTTTGACCGGTCTGACCATTAAATTAAGCCCGGTTCGATTTTTTCCGAGTTCATTACAGGCGGGTGGGTCTAAGGGGACGGTCAAAGACCGTCCTCTTTGTAGGTATAACCGTCCCCTTTGCTCAAAGGAGACGGTTTATAAACCGTCCCTTCAGACACCGTCTCATTTGATTAAATGGGACGCTTCTGACAACCGTCTCATTTAATAAACCATTGGGGATGATTGTCACCGTCCCTTACACGATTACTATTAGGGACGGTTACAACCGTCCCTACTACCTGTTTTATTAGGGACGGTTAACAACCGTCCCTAATGGTCAACAATATTTTGAGACGGGCCCAGAAAACCTTTGGGGACGGTTAACACCGTCGCCGACGTTAGGGTTTCGGGACGGTTGTGACCGTCCCTTCTACTTTGCAGGCCTTTTGCGACAACAACAGAAGCCTGGAAGAGTTTATAGCGACGCCAACAGAAGAGTATTAGGGACGGTCGTAACCGTCCCCTCCTCTAGTAGCGTCTATAGCGACGCCAACAGAAACGTATAAGGGACGGTTTAAACCGTCCCAGCTGCGCTCTGTTAGCGACGCCAACATTACCATATTGGGGACGGTTATAACCGTCCCCAAAAGTCTCCGTGAACTGTTGGCACAGGGGGGACATTTCTGTAGCTCTATAGGGAAGGTTACAACCGTCCCCAATACACCCTAACAGGAAAAAAATCCTAAATTCTTGGTGTCTTCCCTACATCCTCTGCAAAACAAATAACCACAACATTCAACAACCAAACATTATGAATATCATAAACTCAACATGAATGTCATAAACTCAACATTCAACAACACAACATGAAGAATCAAACAACACAACATGAATATCATTACGAAGAAACACAATCATAAACTCAACATGAAAAATCATAAACTCAACATGAAGAATCATTACAATCATAAACTCAGCATGAAGAAACGTTATGAAGTCTACATAATGTTAGGCATTAATAAAAAACATTACAATAATAAGATCAAAATTACACTAAGATGTACTACATCCATGCTATCTACTCAGATGCGCCACTCCCGTCACTCTCGTCACTCTCATCGCTCTCCTCCTCACTCTCCTCATCGTCGCCGAGTTGTGCAGGTTGTAAAGGGGGCGTGGCTTGGCTTTGAAGACGGCTTATTAAGGACATGACATTCGCCATGTCCATACGCATCTTGGCCATCTCTGCATCTTATGCAGTCATCTTTGTCTTTACTTCGCGCAGCTCCCTCTCCATCTCTCTTTCTCTCTAGCTTCCTTGCGAGGAAGACTGCGACCAACCTGCACCACACATTCCGTACCATGTACGGATCGTTTCATCACGTCCTCCGCAACGGATACGTCCATTGTGTTCTGGACCAGTGGCTTGACGGAAGGCATCATCGGCCGTCAACGGGGGAGTGCCCGTCCCCGTGCTATCCAGCGAGGAGGTGGTAGAGAGCCTAATCATTTCTTCCTGCATTTAAAGAAATATAAAATAATTTCAATATATTACCATAAGTAAATCTATAAGTAAAAATTGCATTTATACTTACATGAATTGGTGCGTAGGCGTCATTGATGAATCTGTGATTCATCACTTCAAAAGTCAAAAATAGAGCCTTGTTCCTGAGTAAATAGAGGCATATTTCCCTTTATAATGCATAAATAGCATTCATTCATACATAATACATTCATACTTGGCTACACTGGCTAAGCTTCCAAAACTCTATACTTCTACCCCCTCTTCTTGAGCCGGTTGCACTTGAACTTAGAAGGGAATACCCCGCTTCTCGAGGAAAGAGTTGCTAGACCGAGGCATTAGAGTTACCAGGTTGAGGGAGGTTGTTTCTTTGTTACTTCTGAGGTGGGGAGCCACATATCACTTACACCGCATGGAAAGATTCATGGTCATTAGAGTTTGTGTATGTAGACTTGTTCTGATCTGGTTTATTGAGGAGTCTTGCCCATAGATTGGTGGAACTTGGAGACTGTTGAGTTTTAAGCTTAAGTCCAAATAAGGTTCCGACACATTAATAATCCAAAGATCTGATCGAGCTCCATATTTCAATTTAATGAAGGAAAGTTTAATAAATCAACCTTGATCCATGTACATCCTCTTTTTCTTTTTCTTTTTCTTTCTTTATTCACTTCTTTTTCAAATAAGTGTTTGCTAAGGGACTAGCAAAGTTAAGCATAGGGGGGTGATGAATACCCATTCATCACTCTTTATTCTTATATTTTAGCTACAAAAACCTTTGCAAATACATGTAGATATGTGTAAATACAAATAATTACCAAAAGCATGCATTGTGTAAAAACCTGTAATTAGCATGTTTTTGTGCAAAAATAAAAGAATAAAGAGTAAAAAGAAAAAGAGGGAAATATTTAGAATAAATATTGAGCAACTTGACCCAAGGGAGGGCTCAGCATGGGCCTGACCGCATAAAAGACAAAGTAGGGAGAGATAGGAGCTCATGTGTATATACTTCTGTAAATAAATAAAATTATATTTTCCTCACCCAAAAATATACTTGTACATATTTTGTGTATATTTAGAAACTATTAAAAACAAAATAAAAATTTAAAAATCAAAAATTCAAAAATACCCTTTCACCATGTGTATAGATCATCATTCCTTATTTATTTAACCTTAAAAATAAATGTATTTATTTTCAAAACTTTTTGTGAATATTCTAAGGCATATTTTGTAAATAAAATAAATAAAAAGAAACAAAACAAAAATCAAACAAAAACAACAAAAATTAAAAATACGAAAATACAGTGTATATACCATGTATATAAATGTATATAACTATTTATTTAAACTATGAATATAAATAATTAAAATAAAATAAAAATACCATTTTGTTCTTTATTTTATGATGTACCTAAATAAAATATAAAATGAGCATAAAAATACATAAAAATAACAAATAAAAAAATCAAAAATTAAAATCTATATAGTGTACATATACCTATATATATAGCTACCCTATTTTTATTTCCAAAAATTAATTAAAAATCACCAAAAAATAGAAAAAAATAAAAGAAAAATATTTCATGTTTTGAGTTTTTCTTAATTCGGCCTTTTTCTACCTTAAATTAAATAAACAAAAAATGAACCATGTGGCAGCCCCTGATTGGTCCACGGGGGATTGTTGACCCCGGTCAACTCCCCCGCGGACTCCTTCCTTTTCTGGAAGATGCGCGCCGCCCCACCTTCGCCGATTTTTCCACGCGTCTCCAGGCTGTCACCCACGCAAACCCCGTGCCCGGATTCTTCGCCGATCATCCATCTCCCTCGCCGGATCTTTCGCCATGAAATCCCCGCCTTCCTTAGCCGTCATCGCCTAACCCTAATCGGCCCTGTCTCCTTATATAATCCGAGCTCCGCCGCTTTCTCGCGCCATCTTTGGATCGCCATTCTCAGTCCCGTGACCTCCATCGTAACCACCGAGGTGACAGCTCGCGTTGGCCCTTGTTGCAGTGAGGAGAGGGTGCCCCGACCATTGATCCGGCGTGTTTCGCCGCCGTTGCTCCGCCACCTGCGTGAGCATCGAGCCTCAGGCCTTGACGCCCTTCGAGGCTACGACCGGGAGTTAGCCACACTCCAGCATAGTCTTCCGCTCCACCCAGGTAGTCGATTAGCTCTTTTATTTCGTTTAATTTTAGGTTTCCCCCAAATCACATCTCCGACGAGTTCCTCTGATTCCGGTCATCTTGCGTATCTTCTCTATCATCGGAACCTACGCTCATCTCCGCCATCCCCTCACGCACCTTCTACGCCCTTTCACTCAACCCAGATCGCACAGGATCTGGGAATTGAGCTCCACCGTCTCCGCCTCGCCGGAGCTCGTTCGCCCCACCGCACAGACCACCTTCACCCCGCTTCCTTGGGTCGAGGCACTTTGCCCTCGACCCGCGAAGCCTTCTGTCTACTTTGCAGGTCCAAAGGGAGGCATCTGAGCCCCCCTTACAGTTCAGACCGGAGTTTCGCGCCGCCAGCCTCGCCGGAGCCCCTCCAGGGCTCGGCTGGGCCATCGGCCAAGACCATCAGCTGCGGGGCTGCACCAGGAACGTGTTCCGATCATTTGCAGCAGCTGAGGAGGACCGGAGCGCACGCAGGAGGCCGGCGAACTTCGCCGGCGTCGAGTTCTTCCTCCATCTTCCAGAGCCGTCCGATGACACCTTCGCTCCAGTTCTAATCCTAGCCGTCCGTCAGTTGAGGAGCAGCGACCGTTGATTCATCTGAGGAGTGCATCAGGACCGTTACAGCCGAGGAGAGAGGCCCGGAGCCCAGCGTCGTTGGATCACCTACGTGGCCTCACCTCAGCCGTCGATCGAGCCGAAGAGAAAAAGAGAGGAGTAGCGCCGCCCATCCTGACCGTCCATCCACCACGTGGCGCGCATCTGGCCGTCGACCAATAAAGGGGTAAATATCTTAGGGCCCCCTATTAGTTTGTCGTTTTATTTCCGAGTCCTGTAAATATTTTAGTACTTTTATTCACGTAGGGTAATTTGCACTGTGGACCCTGTGCTTGTTTTTAATTGCATTTATGCCCCTGTGAGTATGAGATCACGTGCTTCGTCACGTGTTTAGTTGGGCTTTTACATCTTTTGCCCTGTAGAACTGGGTTGTTATGAAATGAATGAATATTTTTGAGTAATTGCAGTTATGCCCCTGTGAGCGTTTTATTACGCATGTGCGAATTTTATTGGGCTTTTTGCAACCGAGTCCCTGGGCTTTTGATACGAGTTATCAAAAGGCCCTAAGACTTGGTTTTTATTACCATTTGGTCCCTGTGTGCCCCAGCCACGCGCCACGCGCGTGACTTGCTGGGTAATTTGCACCAGAGCCCCCAGATTCTCGGGTATTTGCACATTGGTCCTTGTGCACTGTGCCCTCTTTGCATTTTTGAATAAAATAGTAAATCACCTCCAAATCTAATGAGATTTCGACACATGGGTCCTGCCATGGTGTAGTAATTTCTGTGATTTTTGAGGACATTTTTGCTTTTATTTAGTATTTTTAAAAAATTCAAAAATAGCCTTTTTAGCTATTGTCTAGGTTTAAAAATACCAAAAAAAATATAAAATCACTCCTAAAAATTCTAAAAAAATTAGATACTGTAGCTTGCTTGTTGTGTGATTTTCCAGCCAATTTTGGCTATTTTTCATTAAGTAAAAACCCTAAAAATCTAAAAACATCTAAAAACTCATAAAAATCATATTAAATAATTTAAAAATCCAAAAACAATAATTAAGGTGCCTAAATTTTCCTTATTCTTCTTAGATTACAGGAAAATTACCTCCAAGGCTTGTTGAGATCCATAAATATTTTATTTTTGGGTTTTAAGCCTTGCTGGACAGTACCTTGTATTTTTCTCATTGTTTGATTTTTAGCAATTAGAAGAAATATCAGAAAAATCCCAAAAATTCACCAAAAACACTTAAAAACCCAAAAAGCATAAAAATAATTTTTCTTGAATTTTTGCTTGAGTTTTGATGCATTAAATAAATTGCTCAAGTGTGCTTGTTTATACTTTCTTCATCTTTCTTCACATATTAAAAATTCTAAAAAAAATTATAAAAAATCAAAAACCACTAAAAATTTGCTTCTCTGAAATTTTGACTACTTAGTTTTTCAATCGTGCTCCTTGTGTTCGACCCTGGATCGCTATACCAGGTAAAAAGAATAGCGAAGACCGCTTACATTGAATTTCTTGATTTTCCGAGTGGTTTTATCATTTTTCTCGTTGACCGAATTGATCGATTAAGGACAACGACATTGTTATTTATCTTCTACCTAAGTCGCATCGATTTTCGCGTCATCAGAATGGCGCCGTTGCCGGGGAGCACGGCTTTGTAGTCATTTTTCTATTTTTGTCTCTCTCTATATTATTATTGTTTTCTGACCTTCTCTCTTTGATTTTTGTGCGAGGTACTGCTTGGACGACTTGGAGCTTCTTTTTAAAGGACCCGTGCAGGAGGAAGAGAGAGAGAAGAAGGAATTTTTATTTCTGAGAGAGAGAGAACATTATTTGTTGTAATAACTTAGACTTTGAACTTGTGGACACTTGTAACTAGCGGGTCTGTTTCGCCGAGTACCGGTGTACTCGGGGGACCCATTTGGATTTTCGCGGCTTTTTCTGCGGTTTTAATAGCTAGCTGCCTTTTCCGGTGTTTACGCGGTTTTTCTCGAGCCCCTAGATTTAGGAATTTCTCTTGCTTGTGTCGTAATTAGTAGGATCCCCACACCTAATTGCTGATCTGTTCCTATAGATCGTTAATTGGACCTACTAAGAATAAATAATAAAAATAACTTAGTTGCTTTCCTAAGAGCCTACGTGCCGCGAGCCTGCCCCACAAGCGCTACTCCTGAACTCGACCTGTCGAGAAGAGGAGGGGTAAGCCAAGACCGGACTCTTTGGATCGAAGGCAAGTAACTGAGTTAGACGGTTCTACGATAGAAGTTGCTCAGTTAGGACTCGGTTTTTCCCATTGCATCATTTAGGTAGTTTTATTTCTGTCTTTAAATTCTGCGCGGATCACTTGCATGTAGAGTGCTGGAGACAAGGTACGCATTTCTATCTCTGCATGCATCATTGATTTCTTCACGCATCGGCTTTTTCGTCTTCTCCCTCTGTTTTTGGCTTAATCATCAGGAGAATCGGAAAAATCGTTAGGCCGCTTGTATTTATTTTGAAAAAATTAAAAAGAAAAACAAAAAAATTGGGACTGGATAACATTATTGACCCTAAAAGACACTCACATAAAAAATTTTATCTTGGGGAGAGCAACCCCCTCCTTGTATGGTTTGGATGCGCGAGAGAGTGACCCGTACCCTAGATAGAGCCCTCCGGTGCTATTTCTAGCTGACTACCGACTCTTCCGTGCGGGCCAGTCGGTTGGAGTAGCCTCGGGTATCCTAGCAGGTCACGTAAGCGCTCTGATATCTTGTGTGTTCACCAAATAAAATTGATAAGATAATTTGACCGATCTTTCACGGTCTTCATATTGTGTTGTGTTGGTGAACCGGGGGTTTGCTCTGCGATCATATTTTCTCCAGATCCCATCCGCCAACTCGCCAGATCAAGATGATGGGTAGACGATCTCTTAGGCAGCCTCTAGCTGCACCGCTTTCAGGCGAGTCTACTTCATCATCTAGGTTGGCCCGTGAGAGTCAACACCAGCTCTCCGGGCCCGAGTACGATTCCACCCTGTTCCCCCTCGATCCCATTTCTTCTGCTACTGAGAGACATGAGCCCGAGGAAAGACGAATTGATTTGACGGAACCTGAGTTGGGCTCATCTGATTTTGCAGACGTCGGTATGGCCGCCAGATCAGACGATTACCCCGGAGGTCAGCAGGGAGAGCAGCATGTCGTATTTGACCAGGGGGCGATTAACTCCACCCTGATCGCATCATTAGAGACAGTTCAGCAGCAGTTACGCGATCAGGGGGCATTCATGATTGAGATGAGGAGGGAGTTGGAGCGACTCCGAGCAGAGCGAGACGAGCCGAGCGAGCCTGAGGACATTCCTGACGCTGATGCAGAGGCAGCAGCCGCAGCAGCAGCCGCACCAGCAGCTGCCGCAGCAGCGGCTGCCGCCGCCGCAGCAAGACCGATGCGGGAGTTACACAACCCCGGATCTACACTGATGCACCAGTGGGTGGTGGTACCTGCTATCGTGGGGGATTTCAAGTTCCCTCCGAATACCTTGCAGATGCTTCCTCATTTTCACAGACTTGCCACCGAGGAGCCCCACCTCCATCTCCAGGAGTTCTTGATGATCTGCAGCACTGTCCACGACCGTCGTGTGGACCAAGATACGATTCGGATGATGGCCTTCCCTTTTTCACTGGCAGATAGAGCAGCCGCCTGGCTGAAGCATCTAGGGAAGTTTGTTTACACCTGGGAGCAGCTCCGCACCGAGTTCTTAAACAAGTACTATCCACTCGGGCGGACGAATGCAGCAAGGGCCCTGATCAACAACTTCTCCATGCTCCCTAACGAGCAATTTCACGAGGCATGGGAGAGGTTCAGAGAGCTTCTGGATAGATGCCCACACCACGACATTTCGAAGCCGAACCTAGTTCAGAGCTTCTTTAGTGGGCTGACGCCAGAGCTTCAGGGTCTGGTGAATGCTTCTTGCGGCGGGTCCTACTTTGCCACGGACCACAACCAAGTCTGGGCCATCTATGAGGAGATGTCTGAAAATTACATGGTGATGTCCCAGACTCGATTGTACACACAGAGAGCTCAGCCGCCGCCAGGACCCGTGCAGTACCAGCGGATAGCACGGGTTGATGCAGGTCCTTCCAGTTCGTCCACAGTTGCAGCCGCACAGGCAGAGTCGGCCGCTGCGGACATGGGGATTATCAGCGAGAAGTTGGACCGCATGGAACTAATAGAGAAGAAGCAGTGCCAGGGCATAACTCAGATGGAGCAAATGGCACAAACTCTGAGCGACATGAAGACCCAGCTCTTGTGTCTTCAGGAGGCACAGACGGCTCCTCAGCCCCGTCTTCTGTCGCGAGGCGAATCCGGCAGCAGCCGCAGCTCGTCCCAGCGCTCCAGCTCTTTGCAGCAGCCTAGACAAGTTCACCTTGTACAGGCGGAGCCATACCAGCAGCAGCCGCCCTCTTACCAGTCACCACCATCTCCAGACTTACAGATGGTGGTATATCAGCCGGATCAGCCTCTGCCAGCACTGCCACCAGACCCCTTCGATGCTGAGCCGTTGATGGATGTCAACGGGATTTGGTATGACCGTCCTCAACCTGGAATCCGACGAGACCATCCCGGATTCAGGTGGGGGAATGGGGGTAACCAGTCCCAACAGCAGCCAGCCGGTCAGGGAGGGCAGTACTCCCAGCAGAGAGATCACCAGCAGCCCCCAGTATACCAGCCACACCAGCCATCGTCCTTCGTATCTCGTCCCTACCAGCAGCAGGGACAGAATTGGAGACGTGAGCAGCAGGCTCACCAGCAACAGCATCCTTCCTCTTACCCCTCTCAGCAGCAGCAGCACCAGGTCCAGCAGCCTCAGTACCAGAGAGGCAACCCGTCGGGCTCCCATGAGAGCCCCGCCATGGATGATCTAGCCCGCCTCTTCACAGAGCAGCAGGCTACATTTAGACGGGAGATGGACGAGTTCCGCCAGGAGATGCGGGACCTGATGAGAGGGAAGGCCGCCATCCCTGCACAGATCGAGACTAATCCGAATAGCTTGAAAAGGAAATCTGAGCAGGTAGATCCCATTGAGCCTACCACTCCTAGTAACCCATTTGATGATATGTCATCGGATCTATTTGATGCTGATTTTGTTACTCTTAGGAGCGGTAGAAGACCAGCAGGCGGCGCCTCATCTGAGCGACAACGCGAGGATCCATCTAGAGCGCCAGATGAGGGAGAGGAGAGCGGTACTGAAGCCGCACATGATGATGACGGTGGTACTGATGCCACCCGATATGCTATTTCCACCGGCGGTACTGAGGCCGCCGCTTCACCATATCGAGGAGGTGGTACTAACGCCACCAGCAGAGCCGAGTCAGACCGCGGTACTGAAGCCGCAAGACGTCTAGTTGTAGAGCCAGCTAGAGGTGGCACTGAGGCCACCAACATTTATTCTGATAGAAATGTTGTCTTTCCTCGTATGAATGTTTCTCAGAACTCTAATTTGAATAAAGGAAAAGGTTTAGTTTCTTCTGATCCCACTGTGGTGAATGATGTTTGTGAGGATCCGGTCATCGAACCGTCTAGGCCTATTCCTAGTCCTTCATCTGAGAAGGACCCTGTGATCCCCTTTCCTAGAGCCCTTGAGTTGGGGAAGGGGAAGAAAAAAGAAAAAGATCCAAAAAAGAGAGAGCAGGAGGAGTTCAGCCAGGGCATGATAGACCGATTTCACATCCAGCTGACCCTCAATGAGGCTTTGCAGCACATCCCTCTTCTTCAGCGATCCTTGAGAGACAGGACCACAGTCAGGAGGAAGAAGAGGAATAAAACCACAGAGATTCATGTGTTGACCAAAGCCACGTGTTACGCGATCCAGAACCATCTGCCGACCAAGAGGCCAGATTTAGGAGCCCCGTATGTCAGATGTCAGATTAATGAGCAGAGGTTCGACCGTACTCTACTCGATAGCGGATCATCGATCAACCTTCTTCCGGCAGCCCTTCTCGACCACTTAGAGTTGGGCACTCTTAGACAGAGCAGGACATACCTTCAGTTTGCTGATCGGTCTGTCAAGAGGCCAAAGGGGTTGTTGCGAGACGTTGTCGTCACGATTCAGGGTTTGCAATTCCCCGTGGACTTCGTAGTGCTGGACATGGAGACCCCTGACTCGTTGACCGATTCCCCCATCATTCTCGGTCGTCCATTCTTGGCCACAGCCAAGGCGGTGACTGACCATGACAGTGGGAAGGTATTCTTTCGCGTCCAGGGCGAGAGTATACAAATAGAGACGGTTAAGGACCACAGAGCCAGAGATAGATCCCGCTCAGAGGGCAGTACAGATTCAGAGCAGCTGACAGACGCAGAGCCAGACATCCACCAGGACTGTGATTTTGTGATCACAGATGATGAGGCCGCTTGGGCAGATCCTGCAGCACAGACCATCCTCTCATATTCAGATACAGCTGATGCAGAGACGATAGCAGAAGATAGTCTGGAGAGCACAGCCCTGGTTCAGGATACTATTGAATCGGCAGAATCGGACCTTGATCGCGACACGATTTTCAGTAATGGTGGCACTGAGGCCACCTTGCTCTACGGTGGTACTGATGCCACCGCAGTTGATACAGATCCCTCGGATTCAGAATCTGATTGGGCAGATTGTGATGATCAGATGCCAGACCTGGATCCACCTGAGCCTATAAATAAGGAGGAGGTAGAGGTAGAGCAGCTCAGAGACAATGCAGAGGACCCGCCTTCTCCAGATCAAGTTTGTGAGAGTTCTTTATCATTTTCCCAGGCAGATTTGGCAGAATTGTCAGCATACACACATCTTCTTCAGAAGCCAGATTTGCCAGCACCCAGCTGTCCAGAGCTAAAGCCGCTCCCTACTTCGCTGAAGTATCGATTCCTTGCGGGAGAGTCTGAGATGTACCCAGTCATCATCTCTGCCGATCTGACTGGAGAACAAGAATCCCGTCTGATGGGGATTCTTGAAAAGAACCGCAAGGCAATTGGATGGAGCGTAGCAGATCTCCATGGGATTAGTCCCTCGTTGTGCTCCCACCATATCTATCTCGAGGAAGGGGCAAAGCCGTCGCGTGAGTTCCAGCGGCGACTGAACCCCAACCTACGAGAGGTTGTCATGAAGGAAATATCAAAATGGTGGAGTGCAGATTTTATTTATCCCATTTCCGACTCCAAGTGGGTTAGCCCCTTGCATGTGGTGCCCAAGAAGACGGGCATCACGACTGTGATCAGTGAGTCGGGAGAGGAGATTGCTACACGAGTACCCACCTCTTGGCGGGTCTGCGTTGACTACAGGAGACTCAACCAGGCCACCAAGAAGGACCACTTCCCCCTGCCTTTTATTGATCAGATCATAGAGAGACTGGCAGGGAAGAGCCATTATTGCTTCCTAGATGGGTACTCGGGCTACAATCAAGTGGCCATCGCTCCTGAGGATCAGGAGAAGACCACATTTACCTGTCCCTTCGGTACATACGCCTTTCGACGCATGCCATTTGGGCTATGCAACGCCCCTGCGACTTTTCAGAGATGCATGCTGTCGATCTTTTCGGACATGGTAGGGGAGTGTTTGGAGGTCTTCATGGACGACTTCTCGGTTTACGGCGACGGATTCGATTCCTGTCTTGACTGCCTAGACCGAGTGCTCCAGCGATGTATTGATACCCGCTTGGTTCTGTCTTGGGAGAAGAGTCACTTCATGGTGACTCAAGGGACGGTGCTTGGCCACATCATCTCCAACAGAGGCATGGAGGTTGATCCGGCCAAGGTTGACGTCATTAGAAAACTCGCACCGCCGTCCAATCTAAAGCAGCTACGGTCATTTCTGAGGCACGTTGGTTTTTATAGGAGATTCATTCATGATTTCAGCAAGATTGCCCGACCGTTGACTGACCTCTTGACGAAAGACACCGAGTTCCTTGTCGATGACAAGTGTCTTTCGTCCTTTGAAACTCTCCAGCAATGTGTTATTGAGGCTCCTGTCCTTCAGCCACCCGATTGGTCTCTCCCATTCGAGATCATGACGGATGCCTCTGATTTTGCCGTAGGGGCCGTGCTAGGACAGAGGAGGGACGGAGTTCCATTTGCCATACACTATGCTAGCCGCACATTGGATTCTGCCCAGCGGAATTATACGGTCACAGAGAAGGAGATGCTAGCAGTAGTGTTTGCCCTAGATAAGTTCAGATCGTATATCATTGGATCTAGAGTGACTTTGTATACAGACCACACCGCCATCAGGTACCTCATGTCAAAGAAGGATGCCAAGGCCAGACTTACTAGATGGATCCTTCTACTCCAGGAGTTCGACATTGAGATCAAGGATAAGCCTGGAGTTAAGAATGTGGTGGCGGATCATCTCTCCCGATTAGAGCAGCCTGAGGATTCTGAGCAGATTGATCCCATTCATGATACCTTCCCAGATGAGGCGATCCTTGCTATCACCTCACTCCCGTGGTATGCCGATATTGTGAACTTTCTCGTTGCAGGGAAAGTCCCACAAGATTGGCCCAGGCAGAGGCTTGAGACCTTCCTTGCGAAGGCCAAGTCCTACCACTGGGAGGATCCCATCCTTTACCACGAAGGAGGAGATAGCGTCTGGCGTCGGTGTATTCCTCAGGAGGAACACCATAGCGTCCTCACTTACTGCCACAAGCTTGAGGCAGGAGGACATCATTCTGGGAGGAGAACGGCACAGAAAGTGCTCCAATCCGGCTTGTGGTGGCCTACCCTCTTCAAGGACTCTGATGAGTTCGTGAAGAGGTGTACTGACTGTCAGAGGATGGGCACTTGTGGACAGCGTGATATGATGCCGATGCAGCCCATTCACTTCTGTGAGGTTTTTGACGCATGGGGCATCGATTTCATGGGTCCATTCCCTAAGAGTCAGGGATTTGAGTACATTCTGTTGGCCGTAGATTACGTTAGTCGTTGGGTTGAGGCTATCCCCGCCCGAGCCGCTGATGCGAAAACAGTTTGCAGATTTTTGAAGAAGCACATCATCATGCGGTTCGGGGTTCCACGAGTTCTGATTTCTGATGGGGGGTCTCATTTCGTCAACGACCAGGTGAAGGCCCTTTCTAGCGAGTTCAGTATAGACCATCGTGTTGCCACACCTTACCATCCACAGACGAATGGTCTAGCTGAGGTGTCGAATAGGGAGATCAAGAATATTTTGCAGAAAGTCGTCCGCCCTGACCGAAAGAATTGGTCACAGCTTTTGGACTCGGTCTTGTGGGCATATCGGACATCTTTCAAAACACCATTGGGCACATCTCCCTTTCACCTCGTTTATGGCAAGCCGTGCCATCTACCTGTTGAGCTGAGGCACAAGTCACTTTGGGCAGTCACAGATATTCTTATGGATCCAAATGGTATAGAAGACTAGAGGAGGGCAGAGTTAGCCGCCTTGGAAGAGCTTAGAGATACATCTTTCTCAAACAGCTTACATTATAAGGAGAAAGTGAAGGAGTGGCATGATTCTCATATCAGCCACAAGCATTTTGAGATTGGACAGAAAGTATGGCTGTTTGATGCAAGGCTTAGATTATTTCCAGGGAAGCTACAAAGCAAATGGAAGGGACCTTACTTGGTCAGAAAGGTACACGATAACGGTAGCATTGATATATCTGAATTATCCTCTGAGAGTACCTTTCGAGTGAACGGCCAGCGGCTCAAGCCATTTCTAGATCATGAGCCGCGGGACGTTATTATTGCCGCTATTCATTTTGCGTGAGATGTGGTCTTTTGACTCACATCTTTTGCATCTCACGCCTAATTTTCACTGTTCTTCCGCCTGTATAGATCCAGTTGTCCATATCATTCTATTCTTTAGTCCCACATCTCGTCTCTCATCTTATGATTATGCTATACTTAGGGTGTACTTTACCCTAAGTATAGGGGGGATGTTGGACCTGCGGGTATTCTTTTCATTCTTTCTGCTCCTGTTTTTGCTGCCTATACTTAGGGATATTTTACCCTAAGTATAGGGGGGGCAGACTCTGTATTTTCTTCACTCGGATCTCCCTTTATGTACAGCTTACTATACTTAGGATTAGTTAATCCTAAGTATAGGGGGAGACCACCGAGTTCCTCTTATTCTATTCATTTATTCGTTTCTGTACTTAGCCATTCCTTTTCACTTCTCTTTTACTAAGCACGAGTTATGTCTTCTTCATCGCTCTAGATCACTCTGAGGACATCGTTCGAGCTAAGTATAGGGGGGGTGTGTATATATTTCATATATACTTTAGCCATAACTCGTACTTTGTGTGAGTATGTTAATAAATAAAATGGCTAAAAAATCACAAAAATTTAAAAATTTTTTCATGTACATAAACCTCTTTTATCTTGCACATACATAGCTAGTGTACAAAGTATTTTTGTAAAAATGATTTCAAAAATCTTTTGTGTAAAGCTTGTGTAAATATTTTTGTATCAAAATTATGTATATAGTACAAAATTTTTCCAAAATGTTTTGAAAATCAAAAGTTTGCAAAAACCTTGTGTAAATGTGTGTAAATATCTTTTTGCAAAACTTGCACTTCATGCATCATCATCTGTGATTTCAAAACATTTCTCAAAAATTTTGCATGATTGTAAAATATTTGTAAATAGCATCTTGTGTACATATATGTATATAGTTTTTCCTGGATAAGAGTTGACATTCAAACTAAGCCTGGAATTAAATTGAGAAATGGAGCTTGAAAAAGATCTTAATCCACTAAACTTTAAGAGGAACCTTATAGGACTTAGGGTTAAGGCTTTTCAGGTCCATAAGGACTTAATTCTTTGAGTCCACTAGGCTATAAGCATATGTCATCTTGATGAGCCTAAGTAGAGCACTTAACAACACACGCATGGCTCTTAGAGACAATGGCTTGACTTGCACCTGCACTTACACATGGCTCTCCATGGATGAGGTGGTGAGGAGACAGTTTCCTTTGGCTTGGGGTAGCATATGAGGGTAGTACTTCTAGGCGGAACCTCTCTTCTTCTTATAGTGAAGGAAGTGCACCTCAACTTGGTCTAGTGGTGTTGAAAGCTAAAGACAGAAGCTGTGGGTTGCAATAAAGCTTCAAAAGAGGGATAGTCTACTGGCTCAAGAGGAAATTTCTTATATGCTTCACCATGTAGATATGTTGTACAGAAGTTCTTGAAAAAAAAATGCAAAAATGCAAAAAGAACTCCAAAAAAGTGGTGGGTCGGATTGAAAATTTAATAACCCCACCGGAGTGTACATAGTCAAATAAAGCAAAGGCTTATGGTATCAATGTTACATCTCATGAAGCTTGCAGCGGGAGACTTGGCTACACTGGCTAAGCTTCCAAAACTCTATACTTCTACCCCCTCTTCTTGAGCCGGTTGCACTTGAACTTAGAAGGGAATACCCCGCTTCTCGAGGAAAGAGTTGCTAGACCGAGGCATTAGAGTTACCAGGTTGAGGGAGGTTGTTTCTTTGTTACTTCTGAGGTGGGGAGCCACATATCACTTACACCGCATGGAAAGATTCATGGTCATTAGAGTTTGTGTATGTAGACTTGTTCTGATCTGGTTTATTGAGGAGTCTTGCCCATAGATTGGTGGAACTTGGAGACTGTTGAGTTTTAAGCTTAAGTCCAAATAAGGTTCCGACACATTAATAATCCAAAGATCTGATCGAGCTCCATATTTCAATTTAATGAAGGAAAGTTTAATAAATCAACCTTGATCCATGTACATCCTCTTTTTCTTTTTCTTTTTCTTTCTTTATTCACTTCTTTTTCAAATAAGTGTTTGCTAAGGGACTAGCAAAGTTAAGCATAGGGGGGTGATGAATACCCATTCATCACTCTTTATTCTTATATTTTAGCTACAAAAACCTTTGCAAATACATGTAGATATGTGTAAATACAAATAATTACCAAAAGCATGCATTGTGTAAAAACCTGTAATTAGCATGTTTTTGTGCAAAAATAAAAGAATAAAGAGTAAAAAGAAAAAGAGGGAAATATTTAGAATAAATATTGAGCAACTTGACCCAAGGGAGGGCTCAGCATGGGCCTGACCGCATAAAAGACAAAGTAGGGAGAGATAGGAGCTCATGTGTATATACTTCTGTAAATAAATAAAATTATATTTTCCTCACCCAAAAATATACTTGTACATATTTTGTGTATATTTAGAAACTATTAAAAACAAAATAAAAATTTAAAAATCAAAAATTCAAAAATACCCTTTCACCATGTGTATAGATCATCATTCCTTATTTATTTAACCTTAAAAATAAATGTATTTATTTTCAAAACTTTTTGTGAATATTCTAAGGCATATTTTGTAAATAAAATAAATAAAAAGAAACAAAACAAAAATCAAACAAAAACAACAAAAATTAAAAATACGAAAATACAGTGTATATACCATGTATATAAATGTATATAACTATTTATTTAAACTATGAATATAAATAATTAAAATAAAATAAAAATACCATTTTGTTCTTTATTTTATGATGTACCTAAATAAAATATAAAATGAGCATAAAAATACATAAAAATAACAAATAAAAAAAATCAAAAATTAAAATCTATATAGTGTACATATACCTATATATATAGCTACCCTATTTTTATTTCCAAAAATTAATTAAAAATCACCAAAAAATAGAAAAAAATAAAAGAAAAATATTTCATGTTTTGAGTTTTTCTTAATTCGGCCTTTTTCTACCTTAAATTAAATAAACAAAAAATGAACCACGTGGCAGCCCCTGATTGGTCCACGGGGGATTGTTGACCCCGGTCAACTCCCCCGCGGACTCCTTCCTTTTCTGGAAGATGCGCGCCGCCCCACCTTCGCCGATTTTTCCACGCGTCTCCAGGCTGTCACCCACGCAAACCCCGTGCCCGGATTCTTCGCCGATCATCCATCTCCCTCGCCGGATCTTTCGCCATGAAATCCCCGCCTTCCTTAGCCGTCATCGCCTAACCCTAATCGGCCCTGTCTCCTTATATAATCCGAGCTCCGCCGCTTTCTCGCGCCATCTTTGGATCGCCATTCTCAGTCCCGTGACCTCCATCGTAACCACCGAGGTGACAGCTCGCGTTGGCCCTTGTTGCAGTGAGGAGAGGGTGCCCCGACCATTGATCCGGCGTGTTTCGCCGCCGTTGCTCCGCCACCTGCGTGAGCATCGAGCCTCAGGCCTTGACGCCCTTCGAGGCTACGACCGGGAGTTAGCCACACTCCAGCATAGTCTTCCGCTCCACCCAGGTAGTCGATTAGCTCTTTTATTTCGTTTAATTTTAGGTTTCCCCCAAATCACATCTCCGACGAGTTCCTCTGATTCCGGTCATCTTGCGTATCTTCTCTATCATCGGAACCTACGCTCATCTCCGCCATCCCCTCACGCACCTTCTACGCCCTTTCACTCAACCCAGATCGCACAGGATCTGGGAATTGAGCTCCACCGTCTCCGCCTCGCCGGAGCTCGTTCGCCCCACCGCACAGACCACCTTCACCCCGCTTCCTTGGGTCGAGGCACTTTGCCCTCGACCCGCGAAGCCTTCTGTCTACTTTGCAGGTCCAAAGGGAGGCATCTGAGCCCCCCTTACAGTTCAGACCGGAGTTTCGCGCCGCCAGCCTCGCCGGAGCCCCTCCAGGGCTCGGCTGGGCCATCGGCCAAGACCATCAGCTGCGGGGCTGCACCAGGAACGTGTTCCGATCATTTGCAGCAGCTGAGGAGGACCGGAGCGCACGCAGGAGGCCGGCGAACTTCGCCGGCGTCGAGTTCTTCCTCCATCTTCCAGAGCCGTCCGATGACACCTTCGCTCCAGTTCTAATCCTAGCCGTCCGTCAGTTGAGGAGCAGCGACCGTTGATTCATCTGAGGAGTGCATCAGGACCGTTACAGCCGAGGAGAGAGGCCCGGAGCCCAGCGTCGTTGGATCACCTACGTGGCCTCACCTCAGCCGTCGATCGAGCCGAAGAGAAAAAGAGAGGAGTAGCGCCGCCCATCCTGACCGTCCATCCACCACGTGGCGCGCATCTGGCCGTCGACCAATAAAGGGGTAAATATCTTAGGGCCCCCTATTAGTTTGTCGTTTTATTTCCGAGTCCTGTAAATATTTTAGTACTTTTATTCACGTAGGGTAATTTGCACTGTGGACCCTGTGCTTGTTTTTAATTGCATTTATGCCCCTGTGAGTATGAGATCACGTGCTTCGTCACGTGTTTAGTTGGGCTTTTACATCTTTTGCCCTGTAGAACTGGGTTGTTATGAAATGAATGAATATTTTTGAGTAATTGCAGTTATGCCCCTGTGAGCGTTTTATTACGCATGTGCGAATTTTATTGGGCTTTTTGCAACCGAGTCCCTGGGCTTTTGATACGAGTTATCAAAAGGCCCTAAGACTTGGTTTTTATTACCATTTGGTCCCTGTGTGCCCCAGCCACGCGCCACGCGCGTGACTTGCTGGGTAATTTGCACCAGAGCCCCCAGATTCTCGGGTATTTGCACATTGGTCCTTGTGCACTGTGCCCTCTTTGCATTTTTGAATAAAATAGTAAATCACCTCCAAATCTAATGAGATTTCGACACATGGGTCCTGCCATGGTGTAGTAATTTCTGTGATTTTTGAGGACATTTTTGCTTTTATTTAGTATTTTTAAAAAATTCAAAAATAGCCTTTTTAGCTATTGTCTAGGTTTAAAAATACCAAAAAAATATAAAATCACTCCCAAAAATTCTAAAAAAAATTAGATACTGTAGCTTGCTTGTTGTGTGATTTTCCAGCCAATTTTGGCTATTTTTCATTAAGTAAAAACCCTAAAAATCTAAAAACACCTAAAAACTCATAAAAATCATATTAAATAATTTAAAAATCCAAAAACAATAATTAAGGTGCCTAAATTTTCCTTATTCTTCTTAGATTACAGGAAAATTACCTCCAAGGCTTGTTGAGATCCATAAATATTTTATTTTTGGGTTTTAAGCCTTGCTGGACAGTACCTTGTATTTTTCTCATTGTTTGATTTTTAGCAATTAGAAGAAATATCAGAAAAATCCCAAAAAATCACCAAAAACACTTAAAAACCCAAAAAGCATAAAAACAATTTTTCTTGAATTTTTGCTTGAGTTTTGATGCATTAAATAAATTGCTCAAGTGTGCTTGTTTATACTTTCTTCATCTTTCTTCACATATTAAAAATTCTAAAAAAAATTATAAAAAATCAAAAACCACTAAAAATTTGCTTCTCTGAAATTTTGACTACTTAGTTTTTCAATCGTGCTCCTTGTGTTCGACCCTGGATCGCTATACCAGGTAAAAAGAATAGCGAAGACCGCTTACATTGAATTTCTTGATTTTCCGAGTGGTTTTATCATTTTTCTCGTTGACCGAATTGATCGATTAAGGACAACGACATTGTTATTTATCTTCTACCTAAGTCGCATCGATTTTCGCGTCATCAGCCACGTCGCCGTCTTCATCGAGCCCAGAGGCCGTTGGATCATCATCGATCCAAAGGCACGAGGTCACGCCACGTGTCAGCACCGACACCCCTCGGATCCATCTTGATCCAAGGGCCCTCAGCGAGCCACGTAGCCTCGGCCCGAACCTCCTCTCCGAGCCTAGGTTCGGGTCGCACGAACCTCACTCCAGACCTCCAAGGCGTCCGAGCCGCGCTCCGAGCCTAGGCCGCCCACGTAAGGAGCACGTGCGGCCTGGGTAAATTGCACAGAGGCCCCTGGAGCTTTCCAGATTTGCAAAGAGGTCCCTGTGAAGCAGACCCCACGTGTGGAGCACGTGCACTGTGGAGAATTTGCACAAGAGTCCCCCGCATTATAGGTAATTGCATTTTAGTCCCTGTCTGCATATTTGCTTATTGTATTTTTAATTTTTTTTGTATTGCATTTACACCCCTGTGTTTGCACGCATCCCTAGGTTGCATTTTACTTCATTTTGCAAATCTAAAAATTGCATTTTGTTGAGAATTTTGTCCTCTGTCTATTGGTCCACGTGTCATATTTTTGTAATTTCAGTTGAATTATTAATGAATTAAATGGTGAATTTTTTGACATATTTTGCCCAGTGACCTTTTAATTTGTAGTTAATTCTCTGTGCTTCCAAAAATCATCAAAAATTCAAAGTAGCTTAAGGACGATATTCTTAACATACCATAAAAATCTCATGTCATGTGCACGCATATCGAGGTCTTAATAAATTGTTGAGTGATTTTCTTAATTTAATTTTAATAAACTCATTTCACCTTGAAATTAAGATCTGTAAATTTTCCTGCATTCCTTATCATTAGAGCTATCTAGGATAATTTTAGTTCTTGAAAAAATTGTGGTTTGCTATTTATTAAAAATTAAATATTGAAAATCACCCTGTCTGCTCATTTAATTCACAGTAAATTTATTCAATGTCGAAAAATTCCAAAAAAATTGGTGTAAGTCATTTCATCATCATTAACCATCTGGCCAATTTTCATAATTTTTGGACTTCATTTGATATATTAATTAAATTGAAACGTTAAATTGGCTTGCATTTTCCGCATAAGTCTGCATAAAAAGTAAAAAAGACCAAAAAAATTACTCCTCGAAAATCAACACTCAGACACTTGCTAAAATTCACCTAAGGAGACAGATGCCTCCCTGAGATCGACCTTGGACTCCACCAAGTAAAAAAATATTTGCCGCTTAAAATTAACTTAACATTAATTGATAAGTGGTTTTTGATTAACCCCTCGTATCCGACTGCAACGAAACATATTAATTAATTTGGACATTAATTTGACCGAGTTAACTAAGGGTGCGGGGCGGACGTCAAAATGGCACCGTTGCCGGGGAGGAACGGCTTAGGTTAATTTTTGGTGAAATTTTGAGTGCTTGATTTTCTTTCCCCGGGTAGTCTGACCCCCGGTTTTTCTTGTGAATATTTCTCTGTCTTATAAATTTTTGTATTTTTGTGTCGTTCTTTATCTGACCTCAACTTGTTTTTGTGCGAGGGACACCGGAGTCGAAGACGCTTCGAGGAACACGCATTCGAATTTGTTTGAGTGATTTGAGAGAACCTGTAATCTCATTTATTTCCACATTTTTCGCATCATTTTCAGTGGTTCCCGTTCGGGTTCTCGCGTGTGTAAAAATAGTGGAATCGTGTCCCCGTGTGCTGTGTGGTTGAATTGTAACTTAGACTTGCACTAGCGGCTCCTTGAGCCACTCTAGGAATTGCTTATGCTCGTAATTTTTAGGACCACACATACACTTAAAAGACGCACCTAGACCGCAGATATAGTCCAAATAAACCTGTTCTTCATACGCTAATAGAACTGCTTGTCTAGGAGCGGATTTTGTCGTCTACATTTGCATATAGAGTAAAATTTCAATACTGTATTGCATCCTGCATAAAAGCGAAGGGATCACTGTAAGTCTTCTTAACTCAGCATACGCATCATTGTTTTTCGTGCATCGGCTTTTCACGATTTCCCCCTCAGTTTTTCGAACTTAAACGGAAATTGGGATTGGACGTTAGGCGTGCTGTGTGGTTGGACTAAACAACTGAGAACTTAACTTAAAATCGGGACTGCTAAACAGTATTGACAAAAAAAAGAGAATAAAATTTGAAAATTGTTTGCGGGAGATTAATCCCCGACCCTGTTTTCAGGCTGAGTGAGGGTAGTTGAGTGTGTGTGAACACCTTAAGGCAGAGCCCAAATCTCCGCCTTCCATATCACGAGCCAACTGATCTTAGCAAATATCACGAGTGGGATACTTTTAAGCTCATTGACAAGTACCAAGTAGCCTCCGCCTTCACAGGTAGATAGGGGCGAACCGGCGGTACTCTGCGACAAGGCCTAGCTTTGTCAGCCTCCGCCTGCTTGCAGGTAGATAGGGGCACGTCATTGAGTCCCCACTCCGGATAGGAGCGCAGAAAGGGAGGATCGGCGGTATCTTAGGCGACAGGATAAACAGGGAAGATGCATCCGGCTCTAAGCCGACTTCCCTATAGGCCGCGTAATCCTTGCTATCTTGTTTGAAAAAAATCACACTTAAAAATTACAAGATTAATCGGACTCGATTTCGAGTCCTTCACTGTGTTGAGTGTGAACCCAGAGTTTTGGATTGATTTTGCTTGCTTCAGGTAGGAGTAAAACCCTATCTTCTTCTCGCCACATCAAGATGAGTAACTGGGGAGATCTCGACGCGTTATTCACTGATCTCTCTATGAGTTCCCCAAGCGACTCGTCTTTATCGGCCCAAGCGCACCTTGGACCAACCAGGATTCATGACCCTCTTGAGTCTTGGTTCCCTCATACTCAGGGTGGTAACTCTGAAACCAACCCTTTCATCTCCTCTGAGATTATCGAGGAAGATCATCGTCTTGGTAATCCTTTCCTTGATTTATCCTCTGACATCGACCTTACTTTCCCCCCAGGACTAGAGGACGAGATGCCGCCAAAAGTACCACCGGATGAGGAACAAATAAAACAGATTCTTGCTCGCATCGCTGAAGCCGAACAGAAGAATGCAGATCTCACGGCGCGGATGGGACAGATCATAGTAGCAGAAGGAATCGACCGACCAATGGTCGATACCTATAACCCGGCGGAGAACGAGATTCAGAACTGGTTGGCACCTGCAGTTCCCGCCCAGGCATTTGAACTGAAGCCCCACTTCCTTAGTCTGCTTCCGAAGTTCAACGGAAACCTTAATGAAGAACCATACACTTTCCTCCGTGACTTCGAGTTGGTGTGCAACAATCTTAGCCATCCCAATGTTGGCCAAGATTATATTCGGCTGAAGGCCACCCCTTTTGCCTTAGGTGATAAGGCTGCTCATTGGTTGAAAAACTTAGGGGTGGTATGCAATACCTGGATGCAGTTCAAAGACCTATTCTTGAAAAAGTTCTACCCTCTCAGTAGGACAAACCAGATGAGAACGAAGATCGCCAGCTTCGCCCAAGGACCTAGTGAACCTTTCCATGATGCTTGGGATAGGTTCAATGATTTAGTACAGAAATGCCCCTGCCACGGCATTTCAAAGGCGATCTTAGTCCAGACCTTGATCTGTGGTCTAACCCCAGAGATGCAGGGGTTAGTCAGTGCCGCTTGTGGAGGAAGCTATCTGAACAAAAACGAGCACGCCGTATGGAAGATCCTAGAGCAGATGGCGGAAACCGGCAGGTCGCAGGCCACCAAGGCCTATCAGTTGTCTCCTTCCATCCTATCCAATGAGACAACCCGAAGGACTGTAGCGGATCTGACTGAGGACCTCATCCCCAGCATGGGGATGATTGCCGACAAGCTTACCATGGTCGAGCAGATCCACAAGAGAGTCGCGGAACTTGAGTCTCTCTCGCGTCTACCGAAGCAAGTGGAGGAACTTTCTGAGAAGGTAGCTAAGATCAAGCTACCTGCCCCTTCTGCACCACCTGTACCTGTACATCGAGTCCATCTTGTACAGGAACAGGCACCGGGGCCTCAGAGTAGCTGGGATCAGACTTACACCCAGCAGGACCAGCATGCACCCCCACAAGTGGAGACGGGATACGAGGAGCTTCCGCAAGTGTACGAGATCAACGAACTTTGGTATAGCCGTGACCCGATTGTCAGGCAAGCCGAAATGGGGAAGGATCAGCCTCGCCGTTCATCCCCAGTCTACCAAGAAACCAGGCTCGTTCCAACACCGCGCTTTCAGTCCAGGCCAGAACAAGGGTACCAGCCGCAGCAATACCACCAGCAGCAGCGTACCTATCAGTAGGGTCCAGCACCATCCCATCAGCAGCAGCAATATCGGCATGGCCAGCAGGGCCAATACCGAACCTCGTCTGCACAACAGTCAGCCCAGCCCACCGAATTGGAGTCTCTCACCTTGGCGATCCAGACCCTGTCTGATAGGGTCCAACAGATGCAGAATGATTACCTGGACATGAGAACCGACATCAATCGGGTCTCTTGTACCCAGGACCAACAGATGGCGCCAAAGACCCCAATTCCCGCACAAGTTCAGGCCAACCCGAACAACATACTCCATGGCCAGAACCGACCTCGAGATCAGGTATACTATTCAGATAATTATTTATCTGAACATGAGATCCTTTCGTACAATAATGTAAATCATATGTCCCTCAGGAGTGGAAGGACCGTGACCATACCTGATCGGGAACGGGAGCAGAAGGAAGGAGCCTCCGACACTCTACCTGAGGAGAACTCAGAGGAAGAAGAGGAGGAGCATCACCACCATCATCGCCGACAGAAGAAGAGGATATCTGAGTCCTCGAAGCAGCAGTCTCGCATTTGCATAGAGTCAGAAGAAACCGATGAAGAGCCCGCACCCCCATCTGAGGAGGATCGTCCAGCAGTCGCGGAAGAAGCATCACCGGTTTCGCCTCAGCATTTTCCTTTCAGTCAGAGTCAGCGTCCTAGTTTGTATCAGAGTCAGAGTCCTGTTAAGAACTCAGTTCCCGAAGTCAATGAGAAAATTTCAGTTTCCGAACATGAGTTAGAGTCAATAATCCCTTTCCCCCGAGCTCTTACGGGTGGAAAGAAGAAAACCAAAAAAATCCAAAAAGATGACCCTGAGATGGTTGAATTCTGCAACAAATATATCAAGGTCACAATCCCCTTTGACAAGTACGTGGAGATGACCCCTGCATTCCAAAAATACCTTAAGGTGAGATGCACACCTACTAGGGTTAGCAGGAAGACCAAAAGCCGTGTTGAGAAACACGTTTTATCAGTAGCCACGACTTGTGCAATAAAGAACTCGTTTCCTCGGAAACGAAGAGACATGGGTTTACATTATGTGGTGAGTCATGTTGATGACATCGCGTTTGCACGCACTCTCCTGGACAATGGTTCCTCAATCAATTTGATGCCCACAACCCTCTATGAGCGGCTTAATCTCGGACCTCTTAGGAAATCTAGAGCTCTTCTACAGTTCGCTGACAGATCAACTAAGAGGTCCAAAGGAGAGTTGAGGAACATTGTGATCACAGTCGAGGGGCAAGAATACATGATGGACTTCACTGTCCTGGATATGGAAACCCCTCGTAATTGGAGAGATTCCCAATCATTCTAGGTAGGCCCTTCCTTAGAACAGCAGGGGCCTTATTTGATTATAAGAATGGGAAGATTCAGTTCCAAACTCCAGGCGGAGATGAGGAACTTAAAATGAAGCAGACAAGATGGCAGAGACCGGATTCCGAATCCAGCACCGAGTACTCTTCTACCGGAACAGACTGCGAGCATGTAGACTTAGTTGGGCCATGGAGACAGAACCCAGCCAGCACCGAGGTGTCCATCTCCTTCGAAGATGATCCAGTGCATGAGTCAGTCTGCGAGATCCTCAGGAACGAGTACAGCTTTGAGCCTGCATCGCCCTACATCTTCGATGACGTAGAGGCCCAGTTGGGCCTGTCAATCCTTACATCTTTAGGACAATCGGAAGACGAGGATGACGAGTCGGACGAGGCGTTTGCCGATTGTATGGAAACTTTTGACGATCCGACTCCAGAGCCGCGCTTGGTGGCAGCTATCACAGAACACGATCCAGCCACTTCCAACACTGAACCAGAGCAGATTGAGCCAGATTTCTTAGACGATCACACTATTCCTGAGCTCAAACCCCTACCCACAACCTTGAAATATGCCTTCCTTGCGGGCCAAGACAAGAAATTTCCGGTCATCATCAGTTCACAATTGACCGAGGAGCAGGAATCTCGCTTGCTAGAGATCCTGGAGAAAAACCGCAAGGCGATAGGCTGGAGCATTTCCGATCTCCACGGGATAAATCCCGCTCTGTGTTCGCACCATATTTACTTGGAGAACGAAGCCAAACCCTCTCGTGAATTCCAACGTCGGTTGAATCCAAATTTACGAGAGGTCGTGAAAAAAGAGATAGAAAAATGGTGCGACGCGGGTCTCATTTACCCAATCTCCGACTCTAAGTGGGTGACCCCAATCCATGTTGTCCCGAAGAAGTCGGGAATTCAGACGACCACCAACGAGGACGAAGAGGAGATTGTGACGAGAGTGCCCACGTCGTGGCGCGTCTGTGTGGATTACAGACGCCTGAATGCCGCGACGAAGAAGGATCATTTATCGATCAAATTTTAGAAAGATTAGCGGGGAAATAATTCTTCTGCTTCCTAGATGGGTTCTCGGGCTACAATCAAGTAGCCATAGCTCCGGAGGACCAGGAAAAGACCACGTTTACATGCCCCTTTGGTACCTATGCTTTCAGGCGCATACCTTTTGGGCTATGCAATGCTCCAGGTACTTTTCAAAGGTGCATGATTGTTGTATTCGCCGAAATGGTTCGGCGAATTCCTGGAAGTCTTCATGGATGACTTCTCGGTCCACGGCGATTCTTTCGATTCCTGTCTTAGGAATCTGGACCGAGTCCTCAAAAGATGTTGTGAGGTTAATCTGGTGCTCTCCTGGGAGAAAAGTCACTTCATGGTGACGGAGGGCATAGTGTTGGGGCATGTCATCTCCAAGAGAGGAATGGAGGTTGACCCTGCCAAGGTGGATGTGATTAGACGACTCCAGCCACCCACCAACGTAAAGCAGTTGCGGTCGTTCCTCGGGCATGTTGGATTTTATCGGAGATTCATTAAGGATTTTTCTAAGATTGTCCGACCGCTAACTGAGCTTTTAGGCAAAGACATGGAGTTTATTGTTGATCACAAATGTCTTGAGCCTTTAAGCTTTTACAAGGAATGATTATGGACGCACCCATCCTGCAAGCCCCAGATTGGTCTCTACCCTTTGAGATCATGACGGATGCCTCTGATTATACTGTTGGGGCTGTGTTGGGACAAAGAAGAGAGGGCGTCCCTTTTGCAATTCACTACACAAGCAAAGTGCTTGATTCTGCGCAGCGTAACTATACATTACGGAAAAGGAAATGCTTGCGGTAGTGTTTGCCTTGGAAAAATTCAGATCTCACCTAATTGGATCCGAGGTAACTGTGTTCACTGACCACACGGCACTACGGTATTTGATGGAGAAGAAGGACGCGAAGGCGCGTCTTCTTCGTTGGATTTTACTTATCCAGGAGTTTGATTTGGACATCCGTGATAAACCTGGAAAGAACGTAGTGGCCGATCATCTTTCTCGTCTCGAAGATCTTAATACTTCCGAGAATTCACCAATTCGAGACTCCTTCCCTGACGAGTCGATTTTTGTTATCGACTCACTCCCATGGTACGCCAATATCGTGAATTATCTTGTCTCCAAGAAAGTTCCCGAAGACTGGCCTAAGAACCAAATCGACCGATTAAAGTCGGATGCAAGACACTACCATTGGGAGGATCCAATCCTTTTCTTTGAAGGACCGGATTGTGTCTGGAGACGTTGTATTCCTCAGGAGGAATACCAGAGTGTCCTTTCTTTATGCCATAGCTTGGAGGCAGGAGGACACCACTCCGGGAAGAGGACCGCATGGAAGGTACTTCAGTGTGGCTTCTACTGGCCAACTCTGTTTCGCGATGCCACCGCCTTCGCGAAGTCGTGCCCAGTTTGCCAGAGAATGGGAGGAACCGTTGGTTCCAAGGATGAGATGCCAATGCAGTCGGTCATCATTTGTGATGTCTTTGACGCCTGGGGCATCGATTTCATGGGCCCATTCCCTGTCAGCCACGGGTTCGAATACATCCTCCTTGCGGTAGATTATCTGTCCAGGTGGGTGGAGGCTATCCCAACCCGAGCCGCAGACAGCAGGACTGTCTGTAAATTCATTAGAGAGCACATAATCTCTAGGTTCGGGATCCCCAAAATGATGATATCAGACGGGGGTAGCCACTTTGTGAATCGGGAGGTGAAGAAACTCCTCAAGGACTACGGCATCGAACACCGTGTCGCAAGCCCTTACCACCCACAAACCAATGGTATGGCTGAGGTGTCAAATAGGGAGGTGAAGACCATATTGCAAAAGCTTGTCCGCCCGGACAGGAAGGACTGGTCTCAGATCTTGGATCAAGTCCTCTGGGCGTATAGGACGGCTTACAAGACACCGTTAGGCACCTCCCCATTCCGAATGGTATTCGAAAAGCCGTGCCATTTGCCCGCAGAGTTAGTGCACAAATCAGAATGGGCAATAAAAAAGGTCAACTGGAACACACACCTGGGTCAGAAACAGAGAGACATGGATCTGAATGAGCTTATGGAAGTCAGAAACCGAGCATACGACAACAGTTTGGTGTACAAGGATAAGGTGAAGCGTTGGCATGATAGATATATCAGACGAAAGACCTTTGTTCCTGGACAGAAGGTATGGTTGTTCAATGCTAGGCTGAAGATTTTCCAAGGCAAGTTAAAGTCTAAGTGGACGGGACTATTTGTCGTCCGTATGGTGCATGATAGTGGATGTGTCGAGATCTCAGATCTCGCAGATGACGCACCGACATTCCTAGTGAATGGGCAGCTGTTGAAGCACTTCGTCGAATCCAATGAACAGTTAGTCCATGTGGAGGAGATTGTATTCATGCGCGAGACAGATACAACAGATACACCTCAAGCCGCGTATGAGACCTTGCAGCAGTGAACTCCAGCCATCAGCAGCATCTTGAAAGATTCACACCGACTCCTCTGTGTATACCATCAGTCTTGTACATCCTATCCTTTACCCCCGCGATTCTAGTAACCCATCCCGACATCATCGAACCATTATCTTGGACTATACTTAGGATGACCAGATCCTAAGTATAGGGGGGAGGGGTCACCTGAGTCGGTTCAATGTACATTCTCCAGATCACATTGGTCCTCAGACTCATTTCTTACCGATACTTAGGCTGACCTGAGCCTAAGTATAGGGGGGACCGATGCCCGCATTGATACTTATCCACTTCCCATCTTTCCCTCGTCCGCCCCATTTCTGATCTTCTTCTACACTTAGGCTGCCAGAGCCTAAGTGTAGGGGGCGGGACAACTTCTATACTTCTTGTTCCTTTTGCTCTCCTACGCTTAGCACGAGCTATGTCTTTTTCCTCGCTCTTCGTGCTCTGGGGACATAGCACACACTAAGTATATGGGGGCGTGTATATATTACATATATACTTTACCCATAGCTCGTACTTTCGCGTATTTTTGTATATATTTTACAATAATTACGGGTGGGTAAAAATCGAAAAAAAATAATAATAATAAAAAAAATGAAAATGAAAAGAGGCTTCTTATTTACTCATGCATATCATATCTGCATCCAAGAAAAAGAAAAAAAAGTCTTGCATTTTCATAGCATGACATCTCATCTCATCTGCATACTTTGCATATGCAAAGTGAAAAGCTAGTGGGTTCTGGACTAAGTTATGAGCAGATATTGAGGATGGAATTGATTTGACGTTAATCCACCTAATTCCAGAGGAACCTTATAGGAACTGGAGTTAAGATTTTTCAGGTCAGGTGACTTAATTCTTTGAGTCCGCAAGTCTATGTTCATATGTCATCTTGACAAGCCTGGGTAGAGCACTTAACAACACACACATGACTCTTAGAGATAATGGCTTGACGTGCACCGGCACTTTACACATGGCTCTCTACGGATGAGGTGATGAGGAGGCAGTTTCCTTTAGCTTGGGGTAGCATATGAGGGTAGTACTTCTAGGCGGAACCTCTCTTCTTCTTCTAGTGAAGGAAGTGCGTCTCAACTTGGCCTAGTGGTGATGAAGGCTAAAGACAGAAGCTGTGGGTTGCAATAAAGCTTCAAAAGAGGGATAGTCTACTGGCTCAAGAGGAAATTTCTTGTATATATGTTGCACCATGTAGATATGTTGTACAGAGGCATTTTGTTGAAAAAAAGGAGAAAAAATGCCAAAAAGAACTCCAACAAAAGTGGTGGGTCGGATTGAAAATTTAATAACCTCACCGGAGTGTACGTAGTCAAGAAAAGCAAAAGCTTATGGTCACCATGTTACATCTCATGAAGCTTGCAGCGGGAGACTTAGCTACACTGGCTAAGCTCCCAAAAGTCTATACTTCTTCCCCCTCTTCTTGAGCCGGTTGCACTTGAACTTAGAAGGGAATACTCCGCTTCTCGAGGAAAGAGTTGCTAGACCGAGGCATTAGAGTTACCGGGTTGGGGGAGGTAGTTTCTTTGTTACTTCTGAGGTGGGGAGTCATATATCACTTACACTGCATGAAAAGATTCATGGTCATTAGAGTTTATGTATGTAGACTTGTTCTGATCAGGTGTGTTGAGGAGTCTTGAATAGAAGACTTGTGGAACTTGAAGTTTGTTAAGTCTTAAATCAGATCCCAATAAGGTTCCGACACATAATTAATCCAAAGGTCGAGTCAAGCTCTATTTTTAACTTTTGTTCATGACCTTGGTATGGAACCCAAAATCATTTCACTTCTGCATTTCATTTAGTTGCTCAGGGACGAGCAAGGTTTAAGTATAGGGGGTTGATGAATCTGTGATTCATCACTTCAAAAGTCAAAAATAGAGCCTTGTTCCTGAGTAAATAGAGGCATATTTCCCTTCATAATGCATAAATAGCATTCATTCATACATACATAATACATTCATTTTAGCAGTCCATTTGCATTCAAATAAGAAGCCAAAATCCCTTGTAAAATATCCACTCACTAAAATAACCTCTTCCTCATAATATGTACTCCTTAGTTGATAATATAGGGAAGAATGCCAAAATCCCCTTTGTAAAATAGCCAATAAAGCCTGAGAACCCCTGTACACTAAAATACACATAAAGCCCTCATACAAACTCCGAATTAGGTCTACTTACTCTTAGAATACTACACATTAAAAGACCTTTAAAATGAGACTAATTACATTGAATTTGGAGCTTGTATGGGAAAGTTGGGTTTTCGGGGCCACTTTGTATACTACATAGGTGTATAATTGTATCTTTGTATTTATGTATCATATTTGACCTCATCTCCGTCTTTGGTCAACATGAAACTTGTAGATCTCATCGAGATCTACAACTTTCATGTTTTGAGTTTTTCCAAATTCGGCCCCTTCTTCTCTTTACACGTGTATCTTCTTCCAGCCACTCAAAGCAGGCCACGTGGCGCCCTCTGGTTGCGCCACGCGGCCCGCTTTCCCTTGCCTCATCCGCCTGCATTCTCAGCCGTTGGATCGCGCTTCAGATCCAACGGCCCCACTGTGTCCACGCGCGCCTATTGCCTCAGCCGCTTGATCAGACCCTCGGTATCATCCAAACCGCCCGATGGCGATTCGTCCGCAGCTCGTCACGTGGCTCCACCGCAGCCCATCATCACCGAGCCCCCGATCTAATCCTACCCGCCCACCACGCTTCGATCACCACCGTTGGATCACAAGATCCAACGGTGGAGACCTCGTCTCCTACCTCCGGGCGCCCCTCTCTCCCACGTTCCCTGCCTTGCGGGAGGGGCGCCCCTTCCTATTCTTGGAAGCACCTCATCCACCTTCTCCGACCACCAGCACCACCACGATTGAGGGCACTCCTCCCTCACCCTCGCCAGCTCCCTCGCTTCCCACGATCTCCACCGTAGAAGCCTCACGTCGCCCACAAACCTCGCCTCGTCGCCAACACTGCTGCCACCTCCATCCTTTAAATACTCCACCACCGGCAACCTTCAGTCGCATCCGCCACTCCAGAGAGCATCCCTGAGCTCTGATCCTCCAGTTGGTGACAGCAATTCGACGAATCATCGAGTGACGAAGGGCATCAACTCCGGCGAGATCCACGGCAGCTCCGTCGTGTCGCAGCGACTCCCACGAGCAGCTGCACGAGCTCGGGACATCACCGGCCCTCGAGCGAAGACCTGGACCTCAAGCAGGAAGTCCAATCCCCAGGTGAAACTCCTCCATTCCTCCTCCGATCTTCTTCTTATGTTCCTTTTGTTTTCTCCGATTTTATTCGCCCTCACCGGTCACTCTCTCGCTTCCCTTTCATCTCGCCGAGCTTCGCGTCGAAGCTCCCATCCTCGCTGACTACTCCGCACCTTCTGACGACGCACGTCAACCTCCATCGACTTCCAGCTCCGCCATTTGGCCAGAGCTCCATCGCCCGACCGCCTCCCTTTGCCTTAGGCCTCGCCAACCATCCTCACGTCTTCACAAACACACGCACGAGTGATGAATCCACGATTCATCATCTCAATATCTTGATTTTAGCAAAATCCACGAGTAAATTCTCTAATAAATGTATATAAAATCAATAAATTAACAAATGACTCTTGTAAATAAAATACATGAATTATTGTATATTAGATTGTACAAAATAAATTAACAATAAAAAGCCGCAAAATCAAAGGAGTTTTATACATGTAAATAGCCCTTAACTTTATGTATTTTTAATAATTTCATATCAACTCCTTTTTGGCTAATTCTTTCTCCAACATGTTCATATCAATGTATATAAAAATACAAAAATAATAAACAAATTTTACCTCAAATAAATACTCCTAGATCCCAATGGGAAAAAGCTGTAAAGACCAACTTCCAAGCTAAATTCCCGCTCCGTATGAACTCCAAATTCACCAAACTCACTTTTAAAGTTCAAGTTAGAAAATTATCTATCCAATGGAAGTGATTTCATTAAAATCGGAGCTCATTTGCAAAAGTTGGGTTTTGGGACCTAGATGTACATTGTATACCTTGTATATATTCATTCTTTCTTAAATTTTTATTGTATCTTTCATAATTACTAAAAATACAAAAATATCGTGATTGTGTTGTATTTTAATTGTACTATTTTATTGTATTTTTCTATTGTAAATATCTCTTATTAAAAAGACAAAAAAAATACATATTAGAAAAGTAAAAAAAATGTGTACATAGTGTTTTGTCTTCTTTTGTAAATTCTCCACTTTTTGTCTTCTCTTTTTAAATTATTGTAATTAAAGTAGCCAACTTTATTTCATTTATTTATTTAATTTCCATTCTCTACAATAACCACCATTCAACTCTTTACCACCAACCTCCATTCAACTCCACCATTTTTTAAAACTTCCCATTCAACTCCATTAATAATATAAACCTCCCACCACTTTAATAACCTCTCATTTCATCATCTATATATACATCCCATCCTCCTCAATTTGCCTTTGATCCATCTTTATGTGAGGAGAACCTAGTTCCCTGAGTTGAATTGGTGACAGCGACGCAACCGCGGTCGAGCGACGACGGCCCTCTCTCCGGTGTGATTCCGTTGGCTCTTTGGCCAACATCGCAGCCGCAACCGCGCGCTGCTCGAGCTCATCGCGCGCCGGCGATTAGAGCGAAGACCGTGCTCTCACGAGCACATCATAGGCGACCGTCTCCACCGTAGGTAAATTTTCTTTTCATTTTGTCATCTTGTTAGTTTTGCATTTTTTTATATTTATCACATCAAATTCACCCCCCCCCCAATCCTTCATCTGTTTAGTTCATAATCTTCATCACCGTCATCATTTGTTTGTTTTATCATCCTCACCACCACCATCTCATCTCATCTCACTGTTTTCTTTTAACATATTCCCTTTCTTAACAAAATTAAAAAAAAAATAATAAAAAAATTTTAAAACAAAAAAAAGTCTTTTACAGCAGTAAAATTCTAAAAAAAAAAAGAAAAAAAAAATACGGCAGCAGCAGGGGAGGTACCCACCGCCGCCGCCAACCTCCACCAAGGGAGCTCCAGCCGGACCCGCCGCCGTGCGCGGCTCCGCCGCCCGCCTCCGCCGGTCCAAGCGCCACCGGGGCCACCGCCCGCCGGCTCCCTCCAGAACCACCTGTACCACGCGGCGTCGCCGCCCCTTCCAGCAGACGCCGTCGTCCACCGACTCCGCCGCCGCACCCCAGCTCTCCTCCGCGCGCGACCGCGCGATCGGCCACCCACGCCTCCAACCTCCACCGGCACCGTCGCGCGCCGCCTCGTCGCGCGCCGCGCCGCCTTCTGTCCCGCCGGCCGTCCCGCTCCCCTCCCTTTGGGTGGGTTCTTCCTGTGCATAGCAGTGAAGAAGAAGGTCCACTTTTTCCTTATTTTTTTAATGTAAAAATTGTGTTTTTTTTATTATAAGTTTAGAATATTTCATATCAGTCCATGTACATAAGTTTGAGTTTCTTTTTAATTTCTGTATTTGCACAAACACCCCTGTGTTCTCTTGTTAATTTGGACACCTATCTTTCATCTTTATATTCAATGAAAAATACTTTCATGTTGAGCAACTAATTATCTACATTGTGGGTATTTATTTGTATTTTTGTGAGATATGGGTAATTAATTAAAATTGTTAAACTGAAATTGTTCATATTTTACCCATTCCGTGCTCTAAATTAATATTTCACACACGGTTGCTCTAAAAATTCCACAAAAATTATGTATGATGCCTTGATATGTGAAAAACATACTGTCCCAATTTCATCTAAAATAGAGTTGTCTTGTGCCTGAAATAAATTGTAGAGTGTTTCTAGTATTTGATTTTTAATTAAATCCACGTATATTCTTTTTGTGAAATTTCAACTCTTCTGGATTGCTTATTTAAATACCTACTTGAGATAATTCCACTCTGATTAATTTGATAACGTGGATTTATTAAGAATTATTTACTCACTGTCACTCTGTTTCCACTAAAAAATCCATAAAAAATTCATAACTTGTCAAAAAATTTCCAAAAAAATTACTGTAGCTTCCTTGCATCATGTTTTCATTCCAGTAATTTTTTCATAATTTTTGCGTACTGTTTGTGTGAAAAATTGCGAAAAAAAACCCATAAAAAGTGTGTATTTTTAGTTAATGCGTTTTATCCCATAAAATTCCGAAAAAATGTGTTTTGTGTTCATCTCTGGATTAGTATTCTAGGAAAAATATAATTTGACTGAATTGAACTGATTTGACATTAAACTTAATTTGGCTAAGTTGTATGCTTTCTTAGTATATTAGTTCATTTGCATTGTGCATTTTGGCATCCTATTTGCATTAAAAAAATATAAAAAAATACCGTTTGGAAATCTAAAATCTTCATTTTGCAAATTAAACCCAAGTTGTTCCTTTGCCTCCCTGAGTTCGACCCCGGACTTGCCCGGGATATAAATTAAAGCCGAGACACTCTTCACGGAGATCCTTCTCTCGGTTCTGACCGAATCGCTAAGTACACGTATTACAACGTGACCAAACTAATTATCGTATTTAGCGACTCGTCAGATGGCGCCGTTGCCGGGGAGGCAAACGGCTTAGGGATTAGTTTAAAAATTTGGATTTAGATTTTCATTTACTCGGGTTGTCTGACCCCCGAGCCCACTTGTATTTATTCCATTTTTCTTTTAATTATTTGTCTTCATATTCTTGTATATATTTTGTTGTTTATCTCTCTAATATAAATCTCTTTTTCCTTGCGAGGGCCCGGTGGACTTGGAGTGCATCGGAGGTCGACGGACGCGACGCGCGCCGACTGCTGAAGTGCGAGGAGGAATTTATTTATCTTTGAGAGAGTTTTTGTAAATTATTGTAATTATTTAGGTAGTTGCTCCTTTATAGCGGCTCTTGTTTGAGAGCTCGCGTGTGTAAAAAAGACTTGGACATTATTTGTGGTGTGTCGAGCCTGTTTCACTCTCCGGCGAGGGTGGGGCTTGACTTGAGTGGCGAACTTAAGGATTAGGCACACGGTAGTTTAGATTCAAACTTGTTTGTGCCCATCGTAAATTAGGCCACACATATCTTAGAAGATTCACATATCTTATAAGATTCATAATGAGATGCACATAGACACGTACTACTTAGCTCAAATTCAATCAATTCTTCCCCGCTAATAGTATACTGTTTAGGTGCGGTTTTTCTCGATCTGCATGCATTTAGTGTAACATTTAAAAATTCTGTTCTGCATAACGCATGAAGAGTGCTGGGATTCACTGTAAGTATACCTTCTTCTGAGCATGCATCATAGTTTCTCGTTTGCATTCTGATTTCCGATTCCCCTCTTGTTTTATAACTTAAGGTTAAAAGGAAATTGGGACTGAACGGTAGACGTGCTTGTGTGTTCACATAAATTTCAAGTGATAACCTAACTCTAAAATTGGGACTGAATTGAGCAGGTCGATTTAAAAAAATTGGAATAAAAAGAACCCTTGTTCTCGGGTGCATAAAGCCCTCATTGTTTGTTTTACTTGCAAGTGAGAGAGAGACGACCCTAGGATAGAGCCAAGTCTGGATTTCTTACTTACTACTGGTTCTTTATTTTCAGGCGACACTAGTCGTAAGAACCGGGTCAGTCTGTAGGAAAATACGGATACCTAACAGCTCGTTAATCTTTCCAAGATTGTATTCTCACCAACTAAAATTGACAAGATAATTCGGCCGAACTCTTACGGCCTTCACGTGTTGAGTTGGTGAAATTGAGGGTTTGAATTGCGTTTGTATTGTGTGAGTTTACTCCGCACATTTACGTGCACCGTAGAACTAGCACCTCATTGAAATATCGTGTTCTAATCGGTTCTTTTGACATCGAAGATGACTGATTGGGGGGATAATTATTCGGACCTTGCGAATTTCCCGTTGAACCCTCCAAGAAGTATGTCTTCACAGGTCCATGCGCAACATGGACCAACCTGGACTCATGACCCTCTTGAGCCCAGGATCACCCACTCTCGGGATGGTTACTCTCAAACCATTCCCTTTCTCTCTTCCCACCTCACCGAGGAAGACCTTCGCCTCGATGAGAATATCTTGATTCACAAATCCTCTTCTAATCAAGAACACATTGCTGATTCAGGACCTAAAGAAGACACAAGAAAAATGCCTCCAAAGAAGAAAGAAGAGGAAGAAGAGAACAATGAAGACCCAATGAGAATGATACTTGCCAGATTAGCTGCATCTGAGCAGCAACATGCACTTCTCAGAGCTCAGTTAGGACAGTTGAATGTTGGGGTCCAACTACCAATGGATGCGGCATACAATCCCGGACAATATCAAATTCATAACTACTTGAGTCCGGCTGAGCCCGAGGTTGATTTTGAATTGAAGCCGCATTTTCTGAACCTGCTGCCACATTTTGATGGGAATGCTTCTGAGGAACCATATGCATTCCTAAGGGACTTTGAGCTCATCTGCGCTAACCTCAAAAATCAAAATGTTAGCCAGGATTATATTAGGCTCAAAGCCCTTCCATTTGCCTTGGGTGGCAAAGCTGATTACTGGGTAAAGAATCTTGAGATCGTTGTCACCACATATGCCCAGTTCAAGGACCTGTTTTTGAAGAAGTTCTACCCTTTTAGTAGAACTAACATGATGAGGACGCGCATTACGAGTTTTTCCCAACTACCCCATGAAGCTTTTTGTGATGCTTGGGAAAGATTCAAGGACATCCTGCAGAAGTGTCCCTGTCATGGACTAAATGATAACATCTTGGTCCAATCATTTTTCACTGGTCTCAACCCTGAGATGCAGGGTTTAGTGAGCGCTGCCTGTGGAGGCAGCTATACATCACGAGGAGCGGATACCGTCTGGAGGGTATTCGAGCAGATGGCTGAAACTAGCCGCTCACAGATGGCCAGCAGGGCCTATACACCATCCCCCAGTTCACTCTCACTTGGAGGGGGAAAATCAGCTGTAGTTGATCTCTCTCAGGATGTGATCCCTAGCATGGGACTTCTTGCTGACAAGCTTACTGTAGTCGAGAGGATCGACAGGAGGATTGATGAGTTAGATCGGAGCGTCTCCAAGATCCCAAAACAGATGGAGGAGTTGACTGAGAAGGTATCTAAGATAAAGATACCTGCCGTGACTGCATCCTCTGCTCCCGTATACCGAGTTCACCATGTTCAGGAGCAGTTGGTGTCAGGGCAAACCCAGCCGTGGGAGCAGGACCCATCCTACACCCACTCTTTCCAGCAGCCACCTCCATTAGCAGAGACAGTCCAGGAGGAGCCTCCACCGGTTTGGGAGGTGAATGGAGTATGGTATACTCAGGACCTGGCAGGGAAGTACGGGAGACCGACAGACCTACCAGCGTCTCCCGACTTTTCACAACACCGCATTCACCTCCGCACCACCTCCTTCACAGCAGAGCCCTGGATTCCAGCCACCCCAGCAGCAGAGGCAGCAGTACCAGCAGCATGGCCGACAGGGCCATTACCAGGCGGGCCAGCAGGGTCCGCAACCCCAGCAGCAGCAGCAGAGGCAGTACTCTGGCCAGCAGGGCCAGTCTTCCCGTTCTTCTTCCCAGTCTTATCCACTTCCTTCTTCGTCTAGTCCCGTGGATATACAGCAGCAGATACTCGACGAGCTACGTTCCTATAGGAACGAGATTCAAGACTTACGGGTGGATGTCAACCGCCTGTCCAGATGGCGAGACGAGCAGACTGCACCCTCTACCTCTATCCCAGCCCAAGTTCAGGCTAACCCCAATAGCCTGAACAGATCTAGTTCTCAGCAGCACTTTGGTCAGGTATACTATTCAACATCTCCTAGATCTGAACATGAGATTCTTTCGTGTGACGAGGCTAACCACATGTCACTCAGGAGCGGAAGGACCGTGACCGTACCTGACCGGGCGAGGGATACGAGGAGGGGCATCTCTGGAGCTCTACTTGAGGAGTCTTCAGAGGACGAGGAGGAGAGGCATCATACTTCGGAGCCCCATCAGCATCATTCGAGGATTTCCATTCAGGGAGCCGAGAGGAGGAGGAGAGCACGTATGCAGCATCGTCAACATGGATATTCTTCTGAGTCTACGGAGGACCTTGCATCTCCGGTTGTGGCGGATACCACTCCAGCTTCTATTCCACAACCTGTAGTAGATAGTTTAGATTTTGAGTCCATGTTGCATCAAAAAGATTCTTGTATGAAGAACTCTGTTTCCGTTAAGTCAAAGAATGATCTTTCAGTTCATGATTCAGATTCTTCATCCTCTGTTTCCCTAGCTTCAATCCCTTTCCCCCGTGCTCTTACGGCAGGAAAGCGCATCAAAAAGATTCAGAAAGATGACCCCGATATGGCACGGTTTTGTAAAGAAAACATCACAGTTAAGGTGCCATTTGATGAATATGTGGCTAACCATCCTGCCTTCCAAAAATACCTTAAGGTGAGATGCACACCTACAAGGGTTAGCAGGAAGAAAGATAACCGAAATATAAAGACACATGTCTTATCGGTAGCCACAACCTATTGTCTCAAGAATCAGACTTTGCCAAGGAAAAAGAGAGACATGGGTGCTCATTATGTGGAGAGTCGTATTGACGACATTGCGTTTGCACGCACACTCTTAGATAACGGTTCTTCAATCAACTTACTTCCCTTAGCATTATATCAGAAATTGGAGTTGGGACCACTTCGCAAATCTAGAGCCTTACTCCAATTCGCTGATCGATCAGTGAAGAGACCTAAGGGAGAAGTGAAGAACGTAGTTATCTCGATTGAGGGGCAGAACTATCAGGTTGACTTCACAGTCTTGGACATGGAGACCCCCAATCATTGGAGAGAATCTCAGATCATTCTTGGGCGGCCCTTCCTTAGGACCGCAGGCGCAGCTTTCGATTATGGTACGGGAATGATGAAGTTCCGTTCTCCAGGCGGAGAAGTGAACCTTGAGATGAAGCAAACCAAGTGTCAGCGACCCGATTCAGAGAGTAGCACAGAGTATTCATCTTCAGAGGCAGATTGCAGTTTGATTAGCACAGTTGGGATTTGGGGACAGATTCCTTCAGGACAGAGCGAGTCCCTTTCATCTGGAAAGGATATAGTGCATGATGCAGTTTGCCAGGCGTTGTCTGATCTTGTTAGAGATGCATCAACCTATTCTCATGATGACTTAGAGATCCATTCGGATCTGTCAGTTCCATCCTCTTCGGAACAATCATGGGACATAGATGATGAGTCGGACGTGGCTTTTGCCGATTGTTTGGATACTTTTGACGATCCGACTCCCGATACTTCTGATTTAGTGGCGAGTACTACTCAGCTTAGCCCACCTTCATGCAGCACGGAACCAGATTCAGATTCAGTTCAGCCAGATCTGCTTGATGATACCACATTGCCAGAACTGAAATCACTACCTCCTACACTTAAGTATGCCTTTCTTGCGGGACCCAAAGAGAGATATCCTGTCATCATTAGCTCAGACTTGACTTTAGAACAGGAGTCTAGGTTGTTAGAGGTCTTAGAGAGGAACCGCAAAGCAATAGGCTGGACAGTGTCGGATCTCGTGGGCATCAACCCCGCTCTCTGCTCGCACCACATTTTTACTGAGGATAACGTGAGACCTTCCCGTGAGTTCCAAAGGAGACTTAACCCCAATCTACGGGAAGTGGTGAAGAAAGAGATTGAGAAATGGTGCAAAGCAGGGTTTATATACCCTATTTCTGACTCCAAGTGGGTAGCTCCACTTCATGTTGTCCCGAAGAAGTCGGGAATTCAGATGGTCACCAACGAGGAGGGGGTAGAGATCGCGACACGAGTACCTACGTCGTGGCGTGTCTGTGTTGACTACAGGCGCCTGAATGCCGCGACCAAGAAAGATCACTTTCCCTTGCCTTTTATTGATCAGATCTTGGAAAGACTTGCAGGGAAAGAGTTCTTCTATTTTCTTGACGGGTACTCAGGCTACAACCAGGTGGCCATTGCCCCTGAGGACCAGGAAAAGACCACATTCACATGTCCATTCGGCACTTATGCTTTCAGGCGCATGCCATTCGGGCTCTGCAATGCCCCGGGCACATTTCAGCGGTGCATGATTGCCATATTTGCCGAGATGGTGGGAGATTTCCTGGAAGTGTTCATGGATGACTTCTCGGTCCATGGTGATTCTTTTGATACATGTTTAGCGCACTTGGACCGAGTCCTCACGAGGTGTAGAGAGGTGAATCTGGTACTCTCCTGGGAGAAGAGTCACTTTATGGTGACGGAGGGTATCGTGTTGGGGCATGTCATCTCCAAAAGGGGAATGGAGGTTGACCCTGCCAAGGTGGAGGTGATCAAGAAACTCGATCCACCTACCAACGTGAAGTCAGTGCGGTCATTCTTAGGGCATGTTGGATTCTATAGAAGATTCATTCAGGATTTTTCAAAGATTGCCCGCCCACTGACTGAGCTCTTAGGAAAAGACACAGAGTTCATTGTAGATCACAGGTGTCTGGAGGCCTTTGAGCTCTTGAAGAGGAAGATTTGTGCCTCGCCAATCCTACAAGCTCCTGACTGGTCTCTCCCCTTTGAGATCATGACTGATGCTTCAGATTTTGCTATAGGAGCTGTGTTAGGACAACGGCGAGAGGGGATTCCGTTTGCGATTCATTATGCGAGCAAAGTTTTAGATCCTACACAGAAGAATTACACAGTGACCGAAAAGGAAATGCTCGCAGTAGTATGGGCCCTCGAGAAGTTCAGATCATATATTTTGGGCTCTAAGGTGACAATTTATACTGATCACACAGCCATTCGATATTTAATGGAAAAGAAGGACGCGAAGGCGCGTCTTCTTAGGTGGATTTTACTCCTCCAGGAATTTGATTTGGAGATAAAGGATAAACCTGGAGTGAAGAATGTTGTGGCTGATCACCTTTCTCGGATTGAACTTAAGGATTCTCCTGATCATGAGCGGATTAGAGAAACCTTCCCAGATGAGTCAATTTGTGTTATTGACTCACTCCCGTGGTATGCCAACATGGTGAACTATCTTGTCTCCAAGCAGGTTCCCCATGGTTGGACTAGGAGCAGCATTGATCGACTGAAGTCGGATTCGAGGAGATACCACTGGGACGATCCTTTCCTTTTCTTCGAAGGACCGGATTGTGTTTGGAGAAGGTGTATTCCTCAGGAGGAATACCAGAGTGTCCTCACATATTGTCATTCACTTGAGGCTGGAGGACACCATTCGGGAAAGAGAACCGCTCACAAAGTACTTCAATGTGGATTGTATTGGCCGACCTTGTTTAGAGATGCTATTGATTTTGTACGGTCGTGCCCGATCTGTCAAAGGATGGGAGGGACAGTTGGACAGAGAGATGAGATGCCTATGCAACCGATGATTATTTGTGATGTTTTTGATGCATGGGGCATAGATTTTATGGGTCCCTTTCCCAACAGCCAAGGACATGAGTACATTTTGTTGGCGGTTGACTATTTATCCAGGTGGGTGGAGGCTATCCCAACCCGAACCGCAGACAGTAAGACTGTCTGTAAGTTTGTGAGAGATCATATTATTGCTAGGTTCGGGGTGCCAAAAGTTTTGATATCTGATGGGGGTAGCCATTTTGTGAATCGAGATATGAGATCTTTAGCTAAGGACTATGGATTTGAGCATAGAGTTACTAGTCCTTACCACCCACAGTCCAACGGCATGGCAGAGGTTTCGAACAGAGAGGTGAAGAGTATTTTGCAGAAATTGGTTCGTCCCGATAGGAAGAACTGGTCTCGGCTTTTGGACCAAGTTCTGTGGGCCTATAGGACAGCCTACAAGACACCATTGGGTACTTTACCATTTAGAATGATCTATGGCAAGCCATGCCATTTGCCCGCAGAATTGATTCATAAATCCGAATGGGCAATTAAGAAGATTAACTGGAGTTGTCACCTAGGGAAGCTTTGTCGAGACTTGAACTTGAACGAGCTCGTGGAAATCCGAAACAGGGCATTTGACAACAGTTTGATTTATAAGGACAAAGTAAAGAGATGGCATGATCAGCACATTAGGTGCAAAGACTTTGTCCCTGGACAAAAGGTATGGTTGTTCAATGCCAGGTTGAAGATGTTCCATGGGAAGCTCAAATCTAAATGGACGGGTCCCTTTATTGTTAAGAAAGTGCACGAGAATGGAAGTGTAGAGATAGCTGATCTCACAAATGGTGCACAGTCTCATTTGGTAAATGGACAACTGTTGAAGCATTTTGTGGATTCAAAAGAGCAGTTAGTCCAAGTCGAGGTCATCAACTTCATGCAGAGTGAGCACAGAGCAGATACATCATATTACTCATCATGAAGATGCAGCATCAAGATTCAACATCTTAGAAGATTCATTCCTCTTGTACATTCGCCCTTCTTTGTATATTCTCCAGATCACATCGGTTCTTACACTTATTCTTGTCCTATACTTAGGCTTACCAAGAGCCTAAGTATAGGGGGAGCCGATGCCCTCCATATGTATACTCATCCATTTCTCTTCTTGACCTCGTCCGCCCCATTTTTGCTCTTCTTCTACACTTAGGCTGTCCAGAGCCTAAGTATAGGGGGGGCGGATCGACTTCTATACTATTTATTATTTTAGCCATCCTACGCTTAGCACGAGCTATGTCTTTTTCTCGCTTCTTGTGCCATGAGGACATAGCACATGCTAAGTATAGGGGGGCGTGTATATATTACATATATACTTTACCCATAGCTCGTACTTTCACATATTTTTGTATATATATTATACAATAATTATGGGGTGGGTAAAAAAAAACTTTTTCAAAAACTCTTAAAAAAAACTTTTCAAAAAAAAATGTTTTTTGTTCTCTTTTCTTATTTGCTCTTAAAAAAAAATCTTTTCAAAAAAAAATGTGTGTCCTTTCTTATTTATCTATATTTTCAAAAAAAAAATAAAAAAAAAATAAAAAAAAACCTTTTCAAAAAAAAATCCTCTTTAAAAAAAAGAGTCCTTTCTTATCTACCTATCTTTAAAAAAAAACTCTTGAAAAAAAAGAGCAAAACTTTTCTAAAAAAAAAAAAACTTCTTTGCCTTTGTTTGTCAAAAAAAAAGAGAACTTTTTGAAGAAAAAAACACTTTTTGTAAAACTTAAAAAAAAACTAAAAAAAACTAACTAATAAGTTGGTTTAAACCCTGACACATTCACTTTCACACAAGACTAGTGATGTTCAAGAACACTTGGTTTATGAGGTCTTGAGATTTTGAGTTAACCTGCCTTAGTCATTAGAGTCTTGGACTTAATTATTCACATTTCCCTAGTTTGAAAGATTTGCGTGCTATATTGCATGCTTAGTCTCTACCTTAAGAATATGATCAGCACCTCACATACACGACTGCAGTTATGATGAGATGAGTTGAAATTTCACTTGAGGATCTGGGATGAGGGATTTGAGTTTGGACTTGATTTGATGATGCTCGATGATGGGATAAAATCAATGAAGGCTTCATGAAACCTGAGTGTCAGCATCTTTAGCCAGTATGAGAACATGGTTCTTGTACTATCTCTTGACATTTACCTATGTGCCAGGGTGTGATAAAATAAAAAGTGTTGATCAGTGTGCGCCAACTCTTGGTAAAAGCAGTGGAGCTAGCCAAAAATACTACAAAGCAATGAAATGTCAAAGAAAAGCTCTCATTCCATACAAAGTCAAATATCAAAGAGCTTCCACCAAAGGCGAGCGCTCCCAACCATTTCAAAAGTGTCCACTTGGACCACCGCTATTAGGACCAGGAGTCGGGCTTGCACCAAAAAAGGGCTCTGCATCGTAAATGCTACAAGTCTGGGTGTAGAAGGTATAATAGATACTCAAAAAAGACACACCCCGGTGTACTCCCAGGAAAACAAGTGCAGACGGCTCCAACTTCTCTTGACGGACGCACTGATCAACACCAAAAAAATGCGTTGCGTAATAAGGCACTTGAGAGGATCCTTGTTCCAATGAGAGGGAGAGAAGAAATGACACAATCATATGCCCTTCATCAACTGGCCTTCCATCTACACTTTCAAGTCTGACAACTAAAGAGACGGTGGATTGGATGCAAGAAATGATTTATTCCCTAGTGTTGAGGATCGGGTCCTTAGGAGAGTCTCTTGGACTGGAACCTTGGGTGACGTTGTGACTCTACTCTTGTAACTGCAGTCAACACTTAAAGTCATATCCCTTATATATATGTATACAAAGAGAGTCTGATGATTAGGGAAATTGGACACCTTTTGACTAGAGCTTGGTTCAGCTTAGAATTTTAGGATCTCTAAACCGAGAGTTCTTGAACGGATCAAGTCTTGTATTCACATGCACAGTCAGGGTTAACCTAACTTATTCATTCTTTATTTGCTCGAGGACTAGGAAAGTTTAAGTATAGGGGGGTGATGAATCCACGATTCATCATCTCAATATCTTGATTTTAGCAAAATCCACGAGTAAATTCTCTAATAAATGTATATAAAATCAATAAATTAACAAATGACTCTTGTAAATAAAATACATGAATTATTGTATATTAGATTGTACAAAATAAATTAACAATAAAAAGCCGCAAAATCAAAGGAGTTTTATACATGTAAATAGCCCTTAACTTTATGTATTTTTAATAATTTCATATCAACTCCTTTTTGGCTAATTCTTTCTCCAACATGTTCATATCAATGTATATAAAAATACAAAAATAATAAACAAATTTTACCTCAAATAAATACTCCTAGATCCCAATGGGAAAAAGCTGTAAAGACCAACTTCCAAGCTAAATTCCCGCTCCGTATGAACTCCAAATTCACCAAACTCACTTTTAAAGTTCAAGTTAGAAAATTATCTATCCAATGGAAGTGATTTCATTAAAATCGGAGCTCATTTGCAAAAGTTGGGTTTTGGGACCTAGATGTACATTGTATACCTTGTATATATTCATTCTTTCTTAAATTTTTATTGTATCTTTCATAATTACTAAAAATACAAAAATATCGTGATTGTGTTGTATTTTAATTGTACTATTTTATTGTATTTTTCTATTGTAAATATCTCTTATTAAAAAGACAAAAAAAATACATATTAGAAAAGTAAAAAAAATGTGTACATAGTGTTTTGTCTTCTTTTGTAAATTCTCCACTTTTTGTCTTCTCTTTTTAAATTATTGTAATTAAAGTAGCCAACTTTATTTCATTTATTTATTTAATTTCCATTCTCTACAATAACCACCATTCAACTCTTTACCACCAACCTCCATTCAACTCCACCATTTTTTAAAACTTCCCATTCAACTCCATTAATAATATAACCTCCCACCACTTTAATAACCTCTCATTTCATCATCTATATATACATCCCATCCTCCTCAATTTGCCTTTGATCCATCTTTATGTGAGGAGAGCCTAGTTCCCTGAGTTGAATTGGTGACAGCGACGCAACCGCGGTCGAGCGACGACGGCCCTCTCTCCGGTGTGATCCGTTGGCTCTTTGGCCAACATCGCAGCCGCAACCGCGCGCTGCTCGAGCTCATCGCGCGCCGGCGATTAGAGCGAAGACCGTGCTCTCACGAGCACATCATAGGCGACCGTCTCCACCGTAGGTAAATTTTCTTTTCATTTTGTCATCTTGTTAGTTTTGCATTTTTTTATATTTATCACATCAAATTCACCACCCCCCCCCAATCCTTCATCTGTTTAGTTCATAATCTTCATCACCGTCATCATTTGTTTGTTTTATCATCCTCACCACCACCATCTCATCTCATCTCACTGTTTTCTTTTAACATATTCCCTTTCTTAACAAAATTAAAAAAATAATAAAAAAATTTTAAACAAAAAAAAAGTCTTTTACAGCAGTAAAATTCTAAAAAAAAAAAAGAAAAAAAAATACGGCAGCAGCAGTGGGAGGTACCCACCGCCGCCGCCAACCTCCACCAAGGGAGCTCCAGCCGGCCTCGCCGCCGTGCGCGGCTCCGCCGCCCGCCTCCGCCGGTCCAAGCGCCACCGCGCGGCCGACCTCGCCACCGCCGGCCGCTCCCTCCAGAACCACCTGTACCACGCGGCGTCGCCGCCCCTTCCAGCAGACGCCGTCACCCACCGACTCCGCCGCCGCACCCCAGCTCTCCTCCGCGCGCGACCGCGCGATCGGCCACCCACGCCTCCAACCACCACCGGCACCGTCGCGCGCCGCCTCGTCGCGCGCCGCGCCGCCTTCTGTCCCGCCGGCCGTCCCGCTCCCCTCCCTTTGGGTGGGTTCTTCCTGTGCATAGCAGTGAAGAAGAAGGTCACTTTTTCCTTATTTTTTTAATGTAAAAATTGTGTTTTTTTTATTATAAGTTTAGAATATTTCATATCAGTCCCTGTACATAAGTTTGAGTTTCTTTTTAATTTCTGTATTTGCACAAACACCCCTGTGTTCTCTTGTTAATTTGGACACCTATCTTTCATCTTTATATTCAATGAAAAATACTTTCATGTTGAGCAACTAATTCTCTACATTGTGGGTATTTATTTGTATTTTTGTGAGATATGGGTAATTAATTAAAATTGTTAAACTGAAATTGTTCATATTTTACCCATTCCGTGCTCTTAAATTAATATTTCACACACGGTTGCTCTAAAAATTCCACAAAAATTATATATGATGCCTTGATATGTGAAAAACATACTGTCCAAATGTCATCTAAAATAGAGTTGTCTTGTGCCTGAAATAAATTGTAGAGTGTTTCTAGTATTTGATTTTTAATTAAATCCACGTATATTCTTTTTGCGAAATTTCAACTCTTCTGAATTGCTTATTTAAATACCTACTTGAGATAATTCGCACTCTGATTAATTTGATAACGTGGATTTATTAAGAATTATTTACTCACTGTCACTCTGTTTCCACTAAAAAATCCATAAAAAATTCATAACTTGTCAAAAAATTCCAAAAAAATTACTGTAGCTTCCTTGCATCATGTTTTCATTCCAGTAATTTTTTCATAATTTTTGCGTACTGTTTGTGTGAAAAATTGCGAAAAAAAACCCATAAAAAGTGTGTATTTTTAGTTAATGCGTTTTATCCCATAAAATTCCGAAAAAATGTGTTTTGTGTTCATCTCTGGATTAGTATTCTAGGAAAAATATAATTTGGCTGAATTGAACTGATTTGACATTAAACTTAATTTGGCTAAGTTGTATGCTTTCTTAGTATATTAGTTCATTTGCATTGTGCATTTTGGCATCCTATTTGCATTAAAAAAATATAAAAAAATACCGTTTGGAAATCTAAAATCTTCATTTGCAAATTAAACCCAAGTTGTTCCTTTGCCTCCCTGAGTTCGACCCCGGACTTGCCCGGGATATAAATTAAAGCCGAGACACTCTTCACGGAGATCCTTCTCTCGGTTCTGACCGAATCGCTAAGTACACGTATTACAACGTGACCAAACTAATTATCGTATTTAGCGACTCGTCAACGAGCTCCGGCTCTAGCTTTCACACTTGCAGGTACCTTGCTGCTCATTGAACGGACGCTCGCCGGAGATGCCCTCGAGCTTCATCGCCAGCAACTTCAGGCCACCCTCCAACACTCCTGAGGCCACCGGAGGTTTCGTCGACCATCCGCGCATCTTCTGGGATATCTCCGACAAGTCGGAGAGCGTCAGCGCCTCGAGGAAGGACGGGCGGAGCTACAGCACTTTCGCCGGAGCCCTGCCTTCTCCTCCGCAGGCGGCAGAGGATCGTCGGAGCAGACGAGCAGCTGTCGTTCGATTACATCGATCGAACGGCCCCCACATCGCCACGCGTCCCCTCACCGCAGCAGCTTCCCACCGTCGATCGCTCCTCTGATCCAGCGGCCCTCAGCGAGCCACGTCGCCGTCTTCATCGAGCCCAGAGGCCGTTGGATCATCATCGATCCAAAGGCACGAGGTCACGCCACGTGTCAGCACCGACACCCCTCGGATCCATCTTGATCCAAGGGCCCTCAGCGAGCCACGTAGCCTCGGCCCGAACCTCCTCTCCGAGCCTAGGTTCGGGTCGCACGAACCTCACTCCAGACCTCCAAGGCGTCCGAGCCTCGCTCCGAGCCTAGGCCGCCCACGTGAGGAGCACGTGCGGCATGGGTAAATTGCACAGAGGCCCCTGGAGCTTTCCAGATTTGCAAAGAGGTCCCTGTGAAGCAGACCCCACGTGTGGATCACGTGCACCGTGGAGAATTTGCACAAGAGTCCCCCGCATTATAGGTAATTGCATTTTAGTCCCTGTCTGCATATTTGCTTATTGTATTTTTAATTTTTTTGTATTGTATTTACACCCCTGTGTTTGCACGCATCCCTAGGTTGCATTTTACTTCATTTTGCAAATCTAAAAATTGCATTTTGTTGAGAATTTTGTCCTCTGTCTATTGGTCCACGTGTCATATTTTTGTAATTTCAGTTGAATTATTAATGAATTAAATGGTGAATTTTTTGACATATTTTGCCCAGTGACCTTTTAATTTGTAGTTAATTCTCCGTGCTTCCAAAAATCATCAAAAATTCACAGTAGCTTAAGGACGATATTCTTAACATACCATAAAAATCTCATGTCATGTGCACGCATATCGAGGCCTTAATAAATTGTTGAGTGATTTTCTTAATTTAATTTTAATAAATTCATTTCACCTTGAAATTAAGATCTGTAAATTTTCCTGGATTCCTTATCATTAGCGCTATCTAGGATAATTTTAGTTCTTGAAAAAATTGTGGTTTGCTATTTATTAAAAATTAAATATTGAAAATCACCCTGTCTGCTCATTTAATTCACAGTAAATTTATTCAGTGTCGAAAAATTTCAAAAAAATTAGTGTAGGTCATTTTCATCATCATTAACCATCTGGCCAATTTTCATAATTTTTGGACTTCATTTGATATATTAATTAAATTGAAACGTTAAATTGGCTTGCATTTTCCGCATAAGTCTGCATAAAAAGTAAAAAAGACCAAAAAAATTACTCCTCGAAAATCAACACTCGGACACTTGCTAAAATTCACCTAAGGAGACAGATGCCTCCCTGAGATCGACCTTGGACTCCACCAAGTAAAAAAATATTTGCCGCTTAAAATTAACTTAACATTAATTGATAAGTGGTTTTTGATTAACCCCTCGTATCCGACTGCAACGAAACATATTAATTAATTTGGACATTAATTTGACCGAGTTAACTAAGGGTGCGGGGCGGACGTCTGTCATCAACCCACTGCACTTCTCCTCCTAAGTCTCGGCTCTTTGACCCAGCAAAAACCTCTATGTGGGTCATTTCTCTTTCATTTTCCCTCAACTTAAAAAATAAAAAAAACTTCTTAAAATGAATTTAAGACTCAAAATTAATAGTTCTGAACATTTTTTAAAAACTTGCAAAGTCGTCCTTCAGTTGGTTGGTGTTCTTCCTTCCCATCTTATGCGTGGACCTAAACCCTTTCGAACGATCCGCCGTATTCTTGGAAGAAATCGACTGAAATTTAACAAAGTTAGTATAAACATAAAATAAATAATTAAGAAAACTATATACATACCGCAAAATCCTCACTGGATCAAAAATGAATCAGCTCCCTCCATTGCTCTGGCGTAACACCAGGTGGGACATTCTGCACAAGTTGCTCATATGGAATCTGGGGATTGAAGTACTAAAATGGAGAAATAAATATCGTCAATATCTAAATCTTTTGATATTAAAATATAATAAAAATTTTACCTTAGCCTTTATGCGTCCATTATATCGACGCAACAACTCAGCAGCATGGGAGAGAATCTGAGAATCGACATGGGTATTTCGTTCCCATGTAAATACAGCCTGATACAACAAATATAATAACGATTAGCTCAATAAAATTTAAAAAAAAAGTATTTTTAGATTTTAGAATACCTCCAAATCAGAAAGTATGGTAGCCTTGACAGTATAAGGAAGCTGTCGGAAATCGTGGGTAGTGATGGGGACGCGCGCACGGGCAACCTGGCCAAGGTAGCTCTGAAACTCTGTGGACTGAAACTCTTCAAAGAAAGAATCAACCTCGTCTACTTACATCAAAATATAATAATGGATAAGGTCTCTTTCATCGTCTGAAATACTACGACGAGTACTCTTTAAGATAGCTCGTCCATTTTGTTGAAAAATCCAAAGTTTGTTTGGATCTTCTGTCCATAATTCACCATCGTTATTTCGTTCAAACCGGTCTAATCTAATACTCTTGTCATCATCCATATACATGTCACAAAATGTGATATATTCTTCACATAAATATCTCTCGACAATGCAACCTTCAGGTGCGGCTTTGTTAAACACCATATTCTTTAATTTCCGTAAGTATCTTTCAATTGGATACATCCAACGATACTGTACAGGACCACATATTCGAGCTTCGCTGGCAAGATGAATAATAAGATGTACCATTATATCGAAAAATATAGGTGGAAAGAGCTGCTCCAGCTTACATAAAGTGATAACAATATCTGTCTCTAGTCTGAACAATACTTCAGGATCTAAAATCTTCGAACACAATATTTTAAAAAACTGACTGAGTTCAATTAATGGATGCAAGACATCGGGATGTACAACTCCTCTAATAGCCAACGGGAAGTGAACTTGCATCAATACATGACGATCGTGACTTTTTAGTGACGATATCTTCCTTTCAACCAGATTTACACATCTGCCTATTTGAGATGAGAATCCATCTGATACTCTAATTGATTTAATAAAATTGAGTATCTTATCTTTGTCAGCACTGGATAAAGTATATACTGTTTCTGGAATTATAATTTTAGAATTCTCTGACTCTATCGGATGTAGTTCGGGACGGATACCCAACTGTATTAGATCACGTCTGGCTCGCAAACTGTCTTTCGCGGTACTAGAAATATTTGAAATCCCCAAAATATTTTCCATAACAATCTTCTCTATATGCATCACGTCCAAGTTACGACGGACCTGTAAAGTATGCCAATAGGGTAGCTCCTGAAAGAATATACTCTGTTTTCGCCATCCACTGGATGTCTTTCTCTTCAATAATCGACATAGAGAGTGGTTGCCCAAATTTTGTTGTTCTATCCACAATGCACTTCCTGATCAGCGAATCAGACTTAACCGACGTCCAAACGACTGTCCATCAAACTTGAAATTATTTTCACTTCTTAACCATCTACGACTTACGGGTAAGAAACGACGATGTCCCAAATAACAATGCTTCATACTCGCTGTTAGCCACGTCGAATGTGTTTTATCCATACAAATTGGACATGCGAGTTTACCATTCGTACTCCATCCCGATAAATTGGCATATGCGGGAAAGTCATTAATTGTCCACAATAAAGAAGCATGCATTGTAAAGAACTCTTTCTTTGCCGCGTCATACGTACGCACTCCAGAATTCCACAGAATCTTTAATTCATCAATCAGCGGTTGCAATTATGTATCTATCGCATTACCTGACCCCTTTGGACCAGGTATCAATAACGTCATCATCATAAAAAGAAGATATCATTGACATCCATGGTGGCAAATTATATGTAACAATTATCACTGGTCAAATAGAGTAACTCGTACTCATATTTCCGAATGGATTAAAACCGTTAGAAGCAAGACCTAAACGTGCGTTTCTTACTTCTTCAGAAAACGATGGATACATTTCATCGAATTTCCTCCACTCTTCTGAATCAGACGGATGTCGCATAACACCAGTTATATCTTTCTTTTTGATATTATTGTGCCATATCATCATTTTAGTTGTTCTTTCATATGAATATAATCGTTGTAATCTGGGAATCAAAGGAAAGAATCGTAAAATCTCTCCGAATTTTTCCTTTTCGAATCATGGCCCAAATTTTTATATCTGCTACTTTTGCAGTCAGGACATGTATCTAGATTTGAGTAATCCTTCCGATATAAAATGCAGTCATTCGGACATGCGTCAATTTTCTCGTAGTTTAATCCAAGTGCTCGAAATCTGGATTTAGCGTCCTTCCAATCCTTTGGAAAATATTTTGGGATTATTTAATAATGTCCTAATCAACTGTAAGACATATGTCATCGTAACCGCTATACTAACCGATTCTTCACTTTTATCTTAAACATTTCCAGAAGAAAACGCAACCGAGACATTTTGACTCCGTCACATAATGGCTTTTCTGCATCTTCTATTTTTTCAAGTAAGGAATCCGGAGGTGAATCCATCAGTTCATCAGTGTCATGTCCTCGAATGTTATCTATCAACTCAAACATAGCATCACGTCGTGTACTCTTTCAGAGACATCTCTTTCATTATCATATTGGTCATTAATTTCTTCATCCAAAATAATTCCTTCACCATGATACGTCCAATTTGTATAATGGAGCCAAAAACCATTTAAAATCAAATGTTCATAAACCATGGTTCGATTTTGTGTCAAAGTGTTCTTGCATCTTATGCACGGACAATGTATCTTATCTCCTTCACCTCCTACAATATGATAGAGCGACTCAAATCGAAATGCCCAGTCTAAGAATCCCATAACCCCTTGGTTATATGTCCGATAATCATCGAATCTTTTATTCATCCAACTTTTGTCCATTGCCTATAGGTAACATCCAAAGTTAATAACTATGTTTTACTACTATGTTTCTAATTCTAATCTAACTATGTTTTAAAACAAGACTTACAACCATTTACCTAAATTAATAATCTTTTATCACTAAAAGCATTTAATCATAATCAAGATTAATATACTATCTTAAACATTTTTAATAAGCATTTATCACTAATAAGCATTTTTCACAATTAAGCATTTATCCACTATTTTTTAATCTACTATCTTAAGCATTTGACTAAACTAATAAGTATATTAAAAAAATATGCAATCATAAGCATGATGAATATATAAAAATAATAATAACAAAACTTACAACCAAGTAATGCGGCGGGCAAGGCGGTGGACGGGCGAAGGACGGACGGGCACCAGTTGAGGCTGAGGAGGAGGGCGACGATGAGAGGGAGGAGGAGGAGGGCGGCGGCGAGAGGGAGGTGGAGGAGGGCGGCGGTGAGAGGGAGGTGGAGGAGGGCGGCAGCGAGAGGGAGGAGGAGGGCGGCGGCGAGAGGGAGGAGGAGGGAGGGCGGCGACGAGAGGGAGGAGGAGGAGGAGGGCGGCGGCGAGAGGGAGGAGGAGTGAGGAGGGCGGCGGCGAGAGGGAGGAGGAGGAGTGAGGAGCGGCGAGAGAAAGGAGGAGGAGGAGGACGGCAGCGGCGAGAGGGAGGAGGAGCAGGAGGACGGCGGCGACGAGGCTTTGGAGAGGGAGGAGGAGGAGTCGAGTGAAAATGAGGAAGACTCGCATCCGCCGGAGGGTATATGACCATCGGGGACGGTCACACAACCGTCCCCTATATGAATGATCGGGGACGGTTATGAGGGAACCGTCCCCTTTTAGTAGGGCAGAGGGGACAGTTGTGAGGGAACCGTCCCTATAACAAACTATCGGGGACGGTTGCGGGGACGGTTACAACCGTCCCCTATAGTTTTTGTATAGGCGACGGGCACAGTGGAGTAATGGGGACGGTTATAACCGTCCCCTAAAGTTCCCGGGTTGACAAAAAACAAACAGGGGCTAGCATATTTAGGGACAGGTAAAGAACCGTCACTAAAGGTCGCTTAATGGCGACGGTCGATATTAACCGTCGCTATTACATTAGAAAGGTGACGATTCGGTACTGACCGTCCCCGATACTGTTATTTGGGGACGGTTACTTCTTGACCGTCCCCAATAAGCGTCCCCAAAGGACGTCCAGTTTGTAGTGGTTGATGGTAATGATGATATAATGCTGATATCATCAACGGTCCAACCAGTTTGGACCGACGGTCCGACCTGGTTGGACTAGACCGAAGACAAATCAGTTCAATGTCCGGCCTGATTTTTAAAACCTTGGGTGGAGGGAGGAGCTGGGGGCAAGGGAGGAGGCGATGGGGAGGAGGAAGATGATGGGATGACCTTCCAGTCCTTTTAAAATTTAATTCTCTTTGTGTACCGAAAGTTAACGTCTGTTTGCATTGGGTATGGAAAACTACTATCCTGAGGGGCACGAGTGATATAAAGGTAAGAAGTCGGGGACACACTTAATATTCCCAAAAAGGGAGGAGCATTGCTGAAATTACAATGTCTCGGAGGAGCAGAACTTATAAAAACCTATATGTATAAGGATTGGGAAGCTTATACAAAGGAAGGTATAACTTCACATGCACAAGTGCCATAAACATCCCTACTTTTTTTTATTTTTTTTGAAAAAAAATCATTTAGGATTTAGATCATCATATATCATCATGATGTCATTTAAAATTCAACTTAATTAATTGAGACTTCTAACCCATCCATCAAGACTGCAAAATTTTAACGGTCTTAGAATTGTTGAAATTTAGCCCTCCAAATGAATATGTTAGGAAGGTATGTTTTACACGAAATTATAAACATATATTCCACTAATAATTCTAAGTTAATCGTTGAGGTTTCATTTAAAAAAAGCATTTGTGGAATCTATGCATGTAAAGTTACATGCACATTGGTGCTAGCTGCTCAATCTCATATAGGGTTAAATGGATATGCTCCTTGAGTATGCTCCCTTTTTCATAATTTTTTATTTTTCTAAAATAAAATCCTGAAGGAATTTACTTAAATAATAAATAAAATATGTGTTTCAAATTTCATGTAGAACATACATTCGTAACACATCCATTTGAAGGAGGATCGATTTCAGCAATTCTGAGACCGTTAGAATTTGACGATCTTGATGGAGGAGATAGAAGTCTCAAACTAAGTTAAATATTTAATGACAATATGATGATATATAGTGATCTAAATCCCCTTAGATTTCATTTAAAAAAATAAAAATAATATGAGCATAGCAGCATGTACGTTACATGCTCCTTTTTTTCCATATATACTACACGTTCCTTTTTTCCATATATATTATAAATGGTTGTTGTGCGAGGCCTCAAAATGTCATGCTTTTGCATTGGGACCTTAAATTATAATTATCCCGACCAATGGAATCGTTTGTGTAATTTATCCGAGATATTATGCGGATAAAAAGATATGTAATGTAAGTTTTGTTTCTCATTTTTCACCTTTTCATTTCTCTATGTACATTCTTATTTCTTACTCGATTTCTTTAAGACCGTATCAATGACATTAGAAGATATCATTTTTTTAAGATCCCCAAAATCTAAGAATGTACGAAAACAGAAGAAGCAATAAAGTACATAGGTTGTGACATTATATAATTGGAAAAAAATGGGGTTGTCCCCAGAAAAAGTCAATGAATTGCCCTTCAATTATTTTTCCGTATTTTTTTTATTTTTTTAAATATCACGTATATACTTTTATATATTCCTTCAATACGTCATACAAATTTCATCAGAATAGAGACTCTTATAGTCTCTATATCGAATATGTAATTTTATCGGTCTAAACATTGCTGAAATCGACATGTTCTAGATGGAGGACATAAGAGTCTCCATTTCTAACGAAATTTAAATGAAATATAGAGAGATATATAGATTAATATATATTGTGATATTTTTCAAACAGAATTTTATGTTAATCTTGGTCTAAGCATGCTGTAATCGAACATAAATTTATTTTAATTCTTTTAGTTTTGCAATGGTGGACTATGTGTCCATGTGATTTATGTAACGACAATATTGGGTAGATTATGTTGTAGACTTGGACTTTATACAGTTTTTATATTAATCTAGGTTATAATTAGATAATTAGTATTTTTTCCTTTTTTATTAGCAAATAGAATGTTACAATATATATTATAATTTAACTTTTATATACAACTCAAACAGTTGCTTATTGGTAAGGAAGGCAATCCTTAAAGAGGAGGTTGAGAGTTTGAACTCAGGTAACAAATACTTTTCCACCAAAAATTGTCTATTTTCCTTAACGAGCCTGACTAGGCTCGAGCCCAGACTAGGCTTGATAAGGGGTTCAAGCTCGATAACTGGCTCGACTCGAGCCTTATTGAGTCAGCTAGCCCAAGTTGGCTCGATAAGAGGCTCAAGCTCACCGAGCCCGAGCCAACTCGGTTGGGGTTGAACGGGCTCGAGGCAAAGCCCGAGTCTAAGCCAAGTCCTGGCTTGGCTTGTTGGGCTCGATAGCCAGCCCTAGGAGGGAGGAAGAATGAAAGGAAGATGGATATAAGGAGAAGAAAATGATATTTTTACACTCCATATTTTATGTAATTACTTTGTGTCCCCAAAGTTAACGTTTGTTTGGGATGGAGATGGGTGAGAACTAATCCGATGAGCACAAGTAATGATTTTGGAAGAGTTAGGGAAAGAATTAATATTAAATAATATCCAAAGAGAGCACAACTAATAAAAGCCCAATAATTTACTCGTATTTGTGGATAATTTATTCTTGTCGGCTTTCAACACATTTTAAGATAAATTCCAATTTCGGTTCATCAATAACCATCTGATATGCACAACTTACAAATACCTTCGTTTGAATTTATCCATATTAATCACGTGCGTATATTCTAAAAATAAAATTAGGTTTAATTCGTACGCCATAATTTTTCAAATTATACTTTATTTTATGCTATGTTTTTTGATATTCTTTGGATTTTTGTTACTTACGCTTTTCCTAACTTCTGCAATATCGATCACGCCTCTTCGTTTTTTTAATATCCTTTGTGCCCCCATATTCTTATTGAATTCACAGTTCTAATCTTTTGCAGTGATAGTTATGCCCCTACTTCATCTAACGGAAGAATTGAACTGTGAATTTCGTAAGAGATTAAGGGCACAATTGATATTACAAAAAATAAAGGCGCATAATTGATATTGCATAAGTTAAAAAGAACAAAAATGATAAGAAAAACCCTTCTAATAGTGAAATATAAATATAAATTTATTTTTATTACATTTGAATACTTGATATAAAATGATCATTTGCATTTAGATATTTTAAATATACTATTAAACTGCATGTATTTCGGTAACATTTCAATTAAATATAGGAAACATTATTGTCATATGGTTAAACCATCATAAGTAAAAGATTTTATTGCCACAATTATAGAATCAGGTGACATAAATCGTTGCTAGACTTAATATATTTTTGTTTTTCGAAATAGTTGTAGAATTTCATATTTATTTCAAGTATAGCTTTCTTTATTTATTGGTCAATAATATTTTATTGGATGAAAGTATTTTTGCCAGAATTTCAAAATAATTCAATATATATTCAACTTATTTTACAAAGAAAGTTCTCGTAGTCACATAATTTGTAAATCTTGTGGTGACGGAACTTCCGTTTCAAAAGTGACGGGAACTTCCGTTTCAAAAGCTAGGCATCTGCATTCATAAATTTACCTTGCATTGTATTTATGTTTTCATGTCACTCCCTTTATCATTCCCTTACAACTTATCTTAAGATTTTAAATATATTTTTAAAATCCAATATTGTGGATTGAATTCTTGTTAAATTTTATTGGTATGAAAAATATTAAGTATATATTGTGTTTTCCCCCTTTTAATATAAACGATATTTTTATTCGTCATACCTGTGAGACACAGAATCTAATCTTCCTTCATTTGTGAATAGTCGGTTTTGATTTCTTCCGTTTCTTTTTAATGCTGTTATATTAGAAAAACTAAATGGGCGAGTCAGACCAAAATACGAGCCCATCTTAATTGGGCCGAGCCGGATCAGGAGAAAGAACTACGGGATGTAACCCGATTACCCGGCCCATGATTTATCAAAATTAAAAATGGACCGTGGAGGTGAAGTATCAGTAAAGGGTGGAGTTAAAGTATAAAAAGTAATGTTTTGAAATTAAACCGGACATCGAACCGAAAAAAACCTTATCAAAATGATTGGATCGGGTTGAACTGTGTAAGCAAAATTAGTTCAATCGGATGATGATGTTACTATTATTTAAAACCAAAATACATCAAATAAGTGGGAAGAAAATTATAGTTGAACTGGGCTAATCAAATCACAATTAAAATATACATCTAAAAATACTTGAAATATAAATAAATTGCATAGACACTATATATATATATATATATTATAGCAATTATTTTTCATATGCACCATCGAACACTACAATAAAATTGCGCTATAGTGATGCTTTTTTTTTCAAAATCCGTAACTAAATTAGTCGTTGTTAAATATATAACGATGACATTATTCGTTGCAAAATGATTTTTCGTACTTGAAAATTAACAACGAATATCATAAATGTCGTTATATCATTAGTAACGATCCACATAGCGACGTTTATCAATTACCATTTCTCAAACTTCTAATTAATCGTCAATAAATTTTGAACTAAAAAAATAGCGACAGATAAGCATCGCTATGTGGACCATTGCTAATTAATGATATAGCGACAAATATGCTATTTCTCGCTAATTTTAAGTACGAAAAATCATTTTGCAACGAATAAGTACGAAAAATCATTTTGCAACGAATAATACAATCGTTATATATTTAACAACGACTAATTTAGTGACGGATTTTGATAAAAGTGATACTATAGATCAATATTCTTGTGGTGAAATGTCATACATATCATATATGAGTTCAATGGGGCCCCTTGGGGGGAGATAACTTGGCTCCCCCACGCAGTTTCGCACATTTTTTATTTTTTGAATTTTTTTTGTGAATATTCATCACTATATCTATATTATGGTATTCAAATTTTATGCGAAACAGAGACTCCTACAGCCTCTATCCATACAACCATTTTTTAACAGTAACAGAATTGCTAAAAACGACCCTTCTAGATGGAGGCCATAGAAGTCTCTGTTTCAAGCAAAATTTGAATGACATAATATAGGGATATATTGATGAAAATCCATGAAAGAATTTTTTTAAAAAATAAAAAAAATAGGGGAAATAATACGTGGGGCCAAGTTAGCTACCCCCAGGGTGTAACCCCAATTTATCCGTCATATATATATATATATATATGGGATTTTTACCCGACGGACCCTATAATCTTTACCAATGACCTCTACGACCTTTTGAAACAACGATATTTCCTCCCTCGACCCTGTAAACTTGTTCCTCCTTACCCCACGAACTGTACCGTTAAATTGACACATCTAGAGTTAACTTCCTTAGGTTAAAATCGAGTTAATCTAACCAATCTGCGATCGGGATGGATATAATTAATCAAGGGAGGAAAAGAATGTGTACCGCCTCTCTTCTCCCTCACAGGCAGAGGGGAGCAGGATTCTCTGCCTCAGCTGGACTAGTGGGTGGGTCGAGTTCTATCGGGGGAGGGGGCTCGACCTAGAGCTTCCAGACAGCGGGTAGAGGGTATAGACTGGAGGAGGTTGGCGGTTTGGGGGGGGGGGGGGGGAGTATCGATTGGAGGAGGTTGGCTTCGAGCAAGGGGCGGGAGGGGAGGAGGTTGGCGGGGATCGACAGACTTCGAGCAGGGGAGCGGTAGGGGAGGAGTTGGCAGGGGTCGATCGATGGAGGCAACAGGGGGGGCATCGAGCGGCGGGGTGGGGGGAGAGCGGGCGGTAGGAGAAGGAGGCGGGGGACTTCGAGCAGGCTGTGGGAGGGGGGCATCGAGCGGCGGGGTGGGGGGAGCAGAGGAGGCGGGGCAGGCGGCGAGAGGAGGAGACGGGGGCTTCGAGCAGGCTGTGAGAGGGGGGAGCGTTGAGCAGTGGAGTGGGGGGAGCGAGGTAGGTGGGGCAGGCGACGAGGACTTTGAGCAGGCTACGGGAGGGAAGGGGGAATCGAGCGACGGGGTGGGGGGAGTAGGGGAGCTGAGCGGGTCCAGGGCTTCTGGCGGCGCAGATGGGGAGGAGCAGAATGAGGCAGGGCTGGGGCTCGGGCGACATGGCGGGGTCCGGGGCTTCGAGGAGGACTGGCGGGAGGGTGAAGGTCGAGGGCGAGGTGGGAAACGGATATGAGGATGATGGAGACGGGGAATGTCATTGAATGTAAATTTGACAAATAAAATGGGTATAATGTAAAAGAACATAGCGGAATCCGGATTAGTTTTAACGGGTAAATGGATGGGGGTTAACCATAGGGTCTGTAGGGTAAAGGTTAATAAGTTTACATGGTCGAGGGAGGAATATCGATGTTTCAAAGGTCGGTAGAGGTCATTGGCAAAGATTATAGGTTCTGCCAGGTAAAAATCCCTTATATATATAATTTGGACTAGACACTCTATAGAATAACTATAGTTTAATTATTTATAAAATCTATCACATGCAAAAAGGTGTATTAGAATAGTTGGTTAAGAGTTTGATATTTATAACCAGTGATCATCTATTCAATTCCCTCCACTAGCAATAATTTAATAAAATAGAAATTAAATACGAATGAATTTTTGTTGAACGTGATTAAACATGATTAAAGATAACCAGTTGGATCGATTCAGCCGTCCTTAGTGAGTTTTTATCGTTTCAGTTGATTTTACTAACAGAGCGCGGCCTTATCCAAACGATCCTCCCAAGCCTCTGTAGTCTGTTTTGATGTTGAACATTGTTCTGCAACGTTAAATTTAAAACACTCAATATTATTCTTTGCAAAGTTATCTTTTATTATGATAATCCGCAACGGTTGGCTTAAAAGTGGATGATTAGAATCATTAATAACCATTACTACCTGACTTGGAAGCGAGCAGATCCTTCCAGTACTGCAAGGACTGCTGTAAAACTGTGGATCATTCGAACCGTTCAATCTTGATCGAACGGTTCGCACGAATTCGGTATTTTTTGTGAGCTCTTACCGTGGAAATTCAAGTGAACTGCTTGATGAAGATTCAACGGCTCGAACAATCCATAATTTTACAGCAGACTGCAGAGGATCTGTTCTCGACTTAAAACCAGGGGTCAACTACCTCTAACTTAAGCCTACGGAGTTTACTCCATGACCCATTTAGAGTTCAGGAACTCCACTCGGGTTTTACCAAAGACGAAGTCCATAGTTGACACGAAAGATCTATAACCAAACTTATACCAGATCAAGGCGATCCTTGAACATATCTCGATTGACACCTGAGCAACTCAAAGCGACTAACCACAATATGTTTATAAGTAGAATATATTTCCTTGAAAAAATCGTTTCGTCGCAAAAATGACTCTCCCTCGATCGTCGCATAATTCGCATCACCATGGATGCACAAGTGAAGACATAAACTTATATTATGAACACCACAGAACTTCAATTCCGTGGCGAACAATTAAATGATAGGCAGGAGGAGAAGAAGAAGAATCGCTCGTTCCACTCTCCCTTTCCAGTCATCTTCATCCGGTGACCTGTTCCACTGCAGGGACGATAGATTTCACACGTAATAAGTACAACGCAGAGGTCAAGTGATGCTCCAGGAGATGATCGGAGGAGGTAGCGTTACGTACCTGCGGCTTGCGGCATAGCCGTAGGCTTGGAGACGATAGCCGGGACGGCGACAGCGGAGGGGAAGGAGTGGGGCGCAGCTGCCATGGCATGGGATTGGTGGTGGTGGTGGTAGTAGTAGGGGTACACGGGGGAGCACGCCATTGGGGGCGAGCATTCCTCCTTGAGGCGTGTAGGGCGCATGGGAGAAGACGTAGGGACTCGGCTTCTGCATGGTGGCAAAGATTGCACGTCAAATATATACAGAGCTCCTGCAACGTTAGATCTCTTAGCAGTAAATTAGGGTTTCTGTTCTTACTGCATTATAGCTCATGTCCGCAACATAAGATGGAGTGTACCTGATGAGGAAACAGAGATTAATGAAGAAGAAAAATTGATACGTATATTACAAATATTATATCTATTGTGAATTTGAAGAAATTAAAATTAATCTTAATAATATCGTCGGCACCACATAACATCGGACACAGCAACGGTTTCCCATATATTTTATTTAAGCCAATAAAATAGCAATGAATATTCCATTCATAATATAAAAAAATCTTAATGAATAATATTATTGTTATATATTTAACAACGGAAGTTGTAGTTAAGAATTTCCAAAAAAAGTGTCATTATAGATCTATTTTTTTAGAAATATTTTAACTATGATTTCTATTAACATTACAACAAAATTGAGATATAGTGATGCTTTTTCAAAATCTGTCACTAAATTAGTCATTGTTAAATACATAATGATAATATTATTCATTGTGAAATGAGTTTTCGTAATCAAAATTAGCAACGAATATCATGTCTGTCGTTATATCATTAGCAACGGTCCACATAACGACGCTTATCCGTTACTATTTTTCAAGATATCAGCTAATCATCGCTATTTTTTTAGTCAAAATTTAGCGATGATTAATTAGAAGTTTTGAAAAATAAATAAGTATCGCTATGTGGACCGTTGCTAATGATATAATGACATATATTATTATTCATCGCTAATTTCGAGTACGAAATATCATTTTGCAACGAATAGTATCGTTGTTATGTACTTAACAACGGCTAATTTAGTGACGGATTTTGAAAAAACTGTCACTATGGCTCAATTTTTTTTGTAGTGTAATTATCATTAATTTAACAACGATTTAAAGCAATTTTTTTTCAAAAAGTCGAACACGAGTACGATACTTGTTGCGAATTTTAAGAATAAAAAAACTCTACAAGTTACAAATTTATCTCATATATAGAACACTATTATATTATAGAGAATTTGCGAGATATGGTTGTTATAGATCTATTTTTTTAGCAAGAACAGCGGATCCCATGCAAGAATTTCAATAATTTGAATATCTTGACGGGCAAGCAAGCCCATAATTCCAGGCTCGACCCACGCTCGGTGACCGTGGTCGCGAAGAGTGGGCCCGCTCCGAGAGCGCCTCACGTGGCCAAGTCGCGCGTCTCATCGGACGGTCGGGTTGGAGGAGACAAACGGCTGAGATTTACCCGTAGGTGGCGTAGAAAGGGGGGCCGTGGTACTGGAACGCGGGCGGGTGCGGTGCTCCGCCTTGAGGGTAGTACCATCGCCCGTTGCTCGCCTGTGGCGGCGGTGAGGTCACCGCCCTTGGTGCGCCGGAAGCCAACCCTTCACACACACAGATCCAGAAGCACATGAGTTGTCAGAGATGCAGAAAAATCCAGCAATATTGATTATTTTACAGCAAAAAAGGCCCACTTTATGCATTACAGCAAAATAAAGCTGTGATTACAGATAATTTGATGATCTGTTGATACATTATCCTATGTTAAGATTATATATATAATAACGAACATTCTTCGTTATAAAATTTAACAATTTTCCGTGGACTTTCTCAAAAAATTTCCTAACAATCAATGCAATGATTTATATGAATTTTTAAGGGAAAATCCAACGAGTATTCGACAATATATATACATTAGCAACGAATATGACATTTGCTTGTACTTTCAAGAATAAAGTATTTTGTAAAAACAATATTAGCTTAAAAAAAGTAACATCAAAGATATAGCAATGAGTCCTTGAATTATTCGATGTTACAGCTTCACTTCGTTTTAGTTGTGGTTATTATCATATAATCACAGTTATTCTCTTTCCAAAATAATGATATAATTTAAAAGATGCGCAAGGAATCAGTTGCTGTGAAGATCAGATAAGCATATGTTAGTTTAGGTGTGACTATGTAATGAATGCTGATCGGATGCAATAGAAACATTTTACATATTTATTGAATATATGTTAATTTGATATCTCACCACATATACATATTTTAATAACCAATTGTATTTGTAATACAAAAAGATAAAATGTTGTCAATCAAAAAATATCCAATTATAATTAGATTAAAATGAATATATGGGTGTGAATATTTACAAATATTAACACAAAATCCAAATCTATATTTCTTTGGGATTTTTACATCACATACCAAAAAAACTTTGTAAATTACCCTCTCAACTTTGTATCTTTATTATTATCACATAAATCATGCAAACTTACAAATTGTTACATCACAAACCTTACAAGAGTTAACCATAGAGTCAGTCAGGAATCAAGATACATAGTATAAGAATTAGTAAGTTTGTAGCAATGTTTTTGAAACTGGACCGGACTAGCTGGTTCTACCGGTCCGACTAGTGAACCGAGCATGGACTGGTCCAGTTAATCGAATTATGCCGGTTTGATTCAAATTTCAAAATTTATACAAAGTTGAACCACATTTAATTTTAAATTTATTTAAAAATAGTGTTGATAGTAGAAGTTGAACTCATGACCTTTGATTACCAATTTCCAAATGTTAACCAACTACTATAACATAATTTTTTGTTTGTAATAAGTTTTTGATATAATTAAAGTATTGTTTTTATAAAACAATTAGTCCAATTAATATATATATATATATATGATATTTATGACATTTGATGGTGCATACGAAAAATTATTTTATATATAGTGTGAAATATATACATTGTCTATGCATTTTATTTATATTTCAAGTATATTTAAGTATATTATATATATATATATTATTTCATTCGATTTCATTGTCTGTTTCAACCACTTTATTCTAACTGGTCCAATTTAATCCAATTTTAAATAATTATGATGTCATCATCTAGTTGAACCGGTTTGATTACATGATTCAACTCGATCCGATCATTTCTATAAGGTTTCCGGTTTAGTTCAATTTCAAAAACATTGATTTGTAAACATTAGGTGATAATTATGATGAATACATGTTTGAGAAGGTAACTTACATTTCAGGTTCGTGGTTTAAAAGTTCCCATTTCTTTTTCTATTCTTATTTAAAAATAAATACAGTGTAAAATGGATGTGATAATAAATCGGGTACATATGGTTTTTTAATTTATTTGCATCTTTAGTTGAAAATTACCTAAATTACCTAGATTAAAGTATTTTTAACATGAATAATAAATACACTACTCTACCATCATACCATGTAAATCTTGATTACCAACAACTAACGTATTCAAAGAAACTACCAAACAAAGAGGTAAACGGAGGGGCAAAATGGTCATTCGAGAAGTGACCTTGCTGCTGGTGAGGCGCCCGCGCCCGCCGCGACGCCACCCCAAGCGACGCGATGTTGCAGTTGGCCCTCCGCCCGTTAATCACCGGGGTCGCGTCCTCGCACGCCCTCGTCGCCGCCTCCGCCTCCTTGAACGTCACCTGCACCCACCACCATCTCAGCCTGTCACCGCCACCGTGTAAAGGCGTCTCCCGGTGAGCATATATAGAGCCGTGTGCACTTACGAATCCGTAGCCCTTGGATCTGCCGGTGATCTTGTCGTAGATGATGACGGCCTCGTGGATGTCGCCGTAGCGGTCGAAGTGCTCCCGCAGGGCCTTTCTCCTGCGTCTCCCACGCGAGGCCTCCCACGAAGACCTTCGTCTGGGTGGTGTCCCCGAACTGGGCCATGTTGGTCGTCTGCTCGTCTTCTCCCCGGTGTCCTCTCTCTTTGGATGTGAGCGGAGGAGGAGGAGGGGGCGGAGTGGGGAGGAAATGGAGAGTAGTGGAGGGGCAGACTCTGTATATAATGAACGTGGTCGCCGACGAGTTTCCATTTGGGATTTTTTACACATGCACCCTTCCGAATTTTCTAATCATATTTATACCCTTAACCTTCTTTGCAATTATACTTCAATCTCCATATTTTTACAAAATTCAAAGTATTGTCCACACTTTAATTCATAATCAACCCTTCAATTGGAATTACTATTGTGTCAATCCTCGTTTCTACCCTCACCAACACTCTTTTCTTTAGGTGTAACCAAGCCATACTTTCTCAACCATTTCAAGATTCCCCAAATCTAAGGACCATAAAAAGATTAATATTACATGCACGCAATCGAGGTCAACCTCCTCCATCTCCGACACGAAGTACCCAACCATGCATGTTCCTAGCCTAGGTTGAAGAACTGTCATATGCACTTCCTCCTATCACACCATATTCCAACAAGATGGGACTCAAGGATGTAACCCAGTTACAAGTAAACCTTGTAAATCTGTGTACCTTCGTGCTGTGTGATCGATCATTTGTGCATGTTCTTCTTCTCTCCGAAACATAGACAAACAAAGGAATTCACTCAACTACAAATCAACCACAACATTCACATGACTTATTGTGTTAATGAGGATGTCGCCTTCATCTCAAGCAGAGACTCTCTACAACTCTTAACTTGATGGGAAGAAAACCCTCCATGATAACAATAAAAAGACCTCATCTCGCCGCACCGCTTCTCATCCTTTAACTAGAGCATCAACATCATGCCGACGATCCTCTCTCGCCACCTTTTGTTCATGTATGCGAAGTGAATCTCATGTTAGAGAACCATGCACACAACTCTCTTAATGAGATGTAACATGGTAAATTTCACAACAAATTACTACTACTAATTAAGATGAAAATATAGAAAAGTATAATTTAATGATCGTTTCGTATCTTTTATTGTAAGCTATATATTACTGAATGTTATTTGTTTCTTGGTTTTTAAATCCGTAACGCATATCATATTCATTGCTATATTGCTAGCAACAAATTATTTGACAACCATTATCTATGAATTTTTGTTTAAATTAGCAAAGGTTATTATAATTTAGAACTAAAAATTCAATGAATGGTCATTATTAAATAAGCCTTAACATTGAATACTACATTCATTGCTAATTGAACTAACAAAATGCAATTTTACAATGGGCAATATTTTTTGTTATATGTGTAACAACAAAAAAATTTATGGCAATCGATATTAAATCATTTGAGATATTTAGAGCGATAGGTATGTTATAGTGAGTCACTATGTCAAAATTATGTTATAGTGACGCTTTCTTAATACTCCCCTCATTAAGTCGTCTGTGGTTAAATATATTGTCAGTTTCATTCACTGCAAAAATAATTTTTTATAATTGAAATTAGCGACGAATATTATGTTCGTTGCTATACTATTGGCGACGGTCTACTTAATGACGTTCGTCTATTGCTATTTTTCAGACTTTTGATTAATTATCTCTAAATATTGAATTAAAAATTTAGCGGTGATTAATTTTGAAAAATAACATCAAATAAGGAACATTATGTGAACCATTGCTATTGATATACTGACGGATATGACCTCCATCGTTAATTTTAAGTGTAAAATTTAATTTCTTCATTACACATTTAGCAATGAACGGCTTACTGATGATATTTTAAGAAAACATCATTGTAGCCTCATTTTATTGTATTGAGTAAATAATCCTCTTTGGTACTAAAAATCTGGGGGTTTTGTGATATATGGTGATATCTTAAATTCTGTTATGCTACTATAGTATCTGTGATCTTTGAATAGTTCAAAAAAAGAGAGTATATAATATTATCTTCCTAACCCTAATAAAGTTAAATTGTCAAAAAAACAGTATGCACCCCGAAATATAGTTCGACATCGAGAATTCACAAATTATGAGAGTGGGTTATACGTGACAGGGATTACTATTTGCATCTTGGGTAATTGTCAATGGGTCCAATTGAGCCTAAACCCAAGAAGTTGCACGGGGCAGTTTTCTCTGTTAAGGACCGAGGACCTAAGTCCGGAACGTTACAAATGGTATCCAAATCAATTTCTCTTTGACAGTAGAAAGGGCTACCCAAGAAGTGGAGCCACCTCTACAAAGCAATGGGAGGAACATGCTGTCTAGAGTATGCAGCTGCCACTATCACTGAGAATAAGCGAAGTCTCATATCATAACGAGGACATTGTGAATATAAGTGGGATAGGTTGTAACACCCCAACCCCGAGAATAGAGCCAGAATGTTTTTGAAGGGGCGCAACGTTCTGAAAAATATGTCTGCCAATTATGATATGATCGTATTCATTATATAACAATAGTCGTGAAAGACAAATTATATGTTTTCACGTGAATAATATTTTATTTAAATATATTAATTAATCAATTGTATGTTTTTATTTAATTTTGCATAAATCGGTATCATATATGTTTCACAATGTCAATTTTTTGTGTTAATAATATTTATATCAATTTTTAAAATTTTGACATAATATAATATTTTCATTTTTAAATCCAATCTTTGAATTTTTGATTAATTACAACATAAACAACAATTATTCCAAGTCCGCATAGAATCGTAAATATGAAATACACAATTTTATACCTTTTTATTATCAACAAACAAAAATATTAATGTCTATGAGAAAAATACATCGATCAAGAATATATGTGTATTTGACCACCTTACTTGACGATAAATAGGTCCAATAATTAATCTGAGACTTGCCAATAAATGTTTTTTTTTAGAAATTTTAAAATTTTTGAGATCGAGAATTAGATCATGCATCTATGTAAGTATTAATGAGATTGGACGAAAAACAATCTATTCCATATTTGATCATAAAAAATGGATTTCTGATAAGAAAATATCCAATATGTGTTGCTGTAATGGTTATAAGCGGTGGGAATTACTATTTGATAACATGAGTTTAAGAATTTTGTGTAGTTGGCAGCATGTCTAGTTGAGCACGAATCTATTAAGTTGTCCGAGTCAATTTTTCTCGACAGCAGATCGGTGACTTAGGTCGGTGACTTAGGTCCGAGACGTTACACTTTACATCAAAACAAGATTTTTTTTCAATGAATTTAGGATAATTTTAAGTAGACATTCGTTACAGATCCAGATTAATCATACACGTGTCGGATATGGATGATTTGCATGGGTTGTTTTGGACGATGATGATGAGGGAGGGAGATGGGGAGTAGGCCATCTGCAGCTCATCATCTAGGGTTTGCTGGAAAACGGGTGGCTGTGAGTGAGCTGTAAACGGCGAGGGGATGAGTTGGATGCTGAGAGGACATCCGCAGCTCACCGCCTCCAACTGTTGTGTTCTCTTCTTTCCAAGGGAGGGAGCAGAGACACATGAGAGGGGTCCGTCTCCTGCCTGATACCTTCCAACAGTTGTCACCTGTTTCTCAGATGCAACTGTTGCCATCCGGACATATGTATCCTCTTAATTTGCTGTCGTTTCCGATTCCTTAAGAGATCATATATATATTTATGTTTTCAGATTTTAGAGCATAGTTCGTACGTGCCACAATACATTGTATTTGGAGAGAAGATACGGTCCTGCAACAAAATTAGTTTATGGTGACTGGTTTCTCAGAATCTGTCGTTATATCGATCCTCAATTGTTAAAGATTATTTATCGTGAAATTATTTTGTTATTCTTAAGTTAACGACTACTGTTATATCAATCCAATATACATTAGGGATTTTAATCTGTCAGAAATATGCAGGAAGGAGTCCTATCGTCGAGTCATATTAGTTGTCACTTCTATGATTTTGACTCTTGGATGCACTAGAAAAAATGAACTACAGTAACAAGTTTTTTCAAAATTCATCACTAAATTAGTCATTGTTAAATATATAACGATGATATTATTTATTACGAAATGATTTTTCGTACTCGAAATTAGCGATGAATATCATATATGTCATTATATCGTTAGCAACGGTTCACATAATGACGCTTATTAGTTATTATTTTTCAAACTTCTAATTAATCGTCGCTAAACTTGAATCAAAAAATAGCGATGATTAGTTGATATTTTGAAAAATAGCAACAAATAAGCATCGCTATGTGGACCGTTGCTAACGCCAGATATGATAATCGTTGTTAATTTTGAGTACGAAAACTCATTTCGCAACGAATAATATCGTTGTTATATATTTAACAACGGTTAATTTAGTGTAACGGAACGGATCGCGCTGATCGACGGAAGCGTGCGACTTGAATTCGCACGACCGAACCGTTACCGATTCATACATGGTAATCATTGAGCATACAAAAATCATTCTAAAAAAGACCCATAAAATCCAATTCAACCGAGAGTTCCATTATTACAACATCTATACGGGTATGCTTGTAAAAGAAACTAAACAATTTCACAACATGGGTCCCTGTTCGAGTGGGCATATAAATATCCACCATAAATCATGCAATATTCGTACCGCACTGAATGTCTTATTCTTGTCGCATGAACTTGAATGCTTGATCAAACTTGTTCTTCACCTGAAATAAATAAACAGAATTTGCATGAGCCTAATGCCCAGTATGTATCGGGGCCCATGCATGGGAATTCTAGCAGCCTTTTAACATGTTATAATTCATGTACTTAACTCTCAATGGAATAGCATCATTACTTGCCTAATTGTCCCATGCATGTCTAAGTCCGTTCCCTAACAAGTTGCATATTGAATTCGACATGAATATACATGTTCAATACACATAAAAATATATAAGCTATCATTTTTCCTCATAAGGGGTATGTTTATGAAATTCATAATATGTTTACGCATCCTTTATCATTTAGATCATTCTTTCGGATTAACCCCTTAAAATAGTTTTGCATGACTTGTGACGGTTTATTATTCTTAAAACATTTCTCTTCTACCATAAAATGATTTATCTTTGATTAAATCGTTTCCTTGCATAACATGTAATGACTTACCATTATAAACCATTTCTTTCATAACATGTAATGGTTTACCTTTCTAAACCATTTCTTTCATAGCATGTAATGGTTCAGCATTATCAACCATTTCTTTCATAACATGTAAGGGTTTACCTTTCTAAACCATTTCTTTCATAGCATGCAATGGTTCACCATTATAAACCATTTCTTTCATAACATGTAATGGCTTACCTTTCTAAACTATTTCCTTCATAACTTGTTATGGTTTATTCTTTCTTTAAATCATTTTTCTTGCATGACATTTCAGTACATAAGTACATATACTTTAACATTAGCATAAATGTACATATACCCATAATAGTAATATAATTGCACATATGCCCATGACATCAACTTAATTTCACATATGCCCATAACATTTCAGTGTTTAAGGTTGTCTTGATTGTTAGATTCTTAGGCGGCTTTGATGGCTTTGCTGGCTTTACCGCTGCACTAGCGGTACATAACATGACAGTGTAGCTACAATTGTAGAGGACTTAACTTTTGCCTATATGGTTCCTTGCAACCATACGCCCCTTGCGGCGTTGCCCCTTGGGCTAATACGATAATTGGACTCTAGAGGTGGCTCCCACCATTAGATGTGACACTTATCTCCGCTTATCGTTTCAGTGCCATTATTCATTATCAAACTTTCGTTAATTTCTTGATTTTTTTATCCAACACATTCATGCGTATTTACCTTGTTTTACCATGAAATTTTCCAGCATTCTCAAAATTATAACATGTACTAAGGTTAATATCTAATAACCTTTTGTAAGATGGATTCTCAAGTCAGATATGTAAATATTTAGCTTACATATTTTGTAGGATGGGGTATTAAATTCGTTGGTACGCTACACCCATTAATAGTCAGTATACCCTAAATCATATAACGTAAGATCTTAGCAATATATTATGTCGGGCACAATATCATTTTATTTTGTGATTGACTGAATGTGTCTTGAGTTATTTATATAAACCGTAAAACAAATAAACACAACATTGACTTATTCTACAACACAGATTTAACAGTATTAACAATATCCATGGTATTGTAGAATAGAGATGAATCGAATATGGATATGGACAAGGACGGATTCAATGGGGGCAAGGAGGGGCAAGTGCCCCCCTTAATTTTGGAATTACATAATAAATTTTTTCCTATAGATTTTTAAGGTAAAAAAAATTAATATTTCATAATTATATTGCCTCATTTGGATTTTTTGAGGGTAAAACTCGTACATGCCCCTTCATTTTTTAGAAAAAAGTTCAATAATTTTTATCAATAGATAATATGTCTCTTAACATAAATTCCTACCCAAAAATAATAGATTTTACCTCAAATCAACTTATATTGGAGAATTTCTTCAATTGATCAACTTATAATAGATCCATACCCCAATCTTATTGGTTATCCATTTGTTCAGAGTTGAACTATAGAACAAATCGATCTTTCATTCAATGTCATTATCAGTTATACAGATAAGGGGTTTAATTCACAATCTAAAAAATTAAATTTAAAAAAATCATTTATTATCAAGTCTCATATATTATTCATGGTTCTATTTATTATCAAGTAAAGTGGTTAAATGCACGTATATTCTTTGTCGAAATATTTTTCTTCTTAAATATTACTATTTCTTGTTATTGATAAAAATATAGAATTAGGTTTTTTATATTTTTGATTTGATGTTGATTCGGAACAAAGAGTAGTTTATGTTGTAATTAATCAAAATCCGTATACTGAATTTAAAATAATTAAAATACTTGAATATAACTTACTTTTTTAAAAAAGGTATAAATATCATTTACAAAAAATCTTGACATTGTAGAAAATATATCATATCAATTTATGTAAAATTTAATAAAAAGATATTGTTAATTAAAAAATAAGTTCAAAATTTACTATTATTATATAATGAATAAGTTCAAAATTCCATAACAATTATAGTGATTGTAATGTAATTGATAGACATTTTTTTTAAAACCTCGTGCCCCCTCCTAAAAAATGTTCTGGCTCCGTCCCTGGATAAGGAAATAGGCATATCCGATCCGTATCCGATCCAATTTCATCCCTACCTAGTAAGCATCGTAAATTGAACCACATTGCAATAGGCATTAATACAATTTACCATCGATCTGGTAAACAATCTTTCAAATCTCTCAACACGCCTACTACAATGGGAATGAAAGTACAATTTACATTATCTTGCAAAATTTTGCTTAGTTCATGAGGAAAATTTTTGAGAGGAGCAATAAATAGCATGCAAACTTTATATTTACATGTGGGAGAAGGGAGTATGTTCTCTGTGTGTAGCTCTACTTACATGCTCCTATTCCTTTTCCTTTAATTTTTTTTTTGAAATGAAAACTAATGGAATTTAAATCACAATATGTCGTCAAGGTCTCGTTAAAAATTTGACTTGATTCGAGACTTCTATCCCCTTCATCAAGACTTGAAATTTTAACGGTCTCAGAATTGCTGAAATTGATCCCCTTCAGATGGAGGACATAGGAGTTTCTGTTTCTGACGAAATTGAAATGACGTGTTAGGGAGATATAGTGATAAATATACATATTTTCATTTTTCTAAAAAAATAAAAGAAGAAGAAGAAAATAGAGGTGGAAGTAGCTAAGTCTCCTTTAACCCTTTACATATATAACCACATGAACTTATCTGTCTTGCAAGAATACCAACATAATAAACTTCTCCATTTTATAAGAATAGGATATATATTCTTGCAAAAGTAAAGAATTTATACGGATAATTATATGGATATTTCTGTAATGATATTTTTTAAGAAATCCCATTGTATCGTCTATTGTTAAATTTATAATGATATATTATTAGTTGTAAATTTATTTTTAAAATGTGAATAGGGCTGCCCTTTAAGGGAGTTAACTTGGCTTCTCCACTCTATTTTTTTTATTTTTTTGAAAAATACTTCCGTAGATTTTCATAACTATATCTCTATATTGTGTCATTTAAATTTTATTCTAAACAGAGACTTTTACGAATCCATCCAGATATGGTCGATTTCAACTATTATGCGACCGTTAAAAATGACTCTATAAATGAAGGCCGTAAGAGTCCATGTTCGTACGAAAATTGAATGACATAATATATGGATACAGTGATGAATTTTCACGGATTCATTTTTCCAAAAAAATGAAAAAATGAAAAAAAAATATGAGGAGGGGCCAAGTTAGCTCCCCTCGGGCAGCCCCATTTTTCCTTTGTAATATTTATGTCATTAGAAATGGCTCATATATCAACATATATGCATTGCTTTTTTTCTAAAATTTTAACAGATCGTCGTTAATTTTTTAATTCAAATTCTAACAAAGGTCAGGTAAATTTTTGGAAAATGACAATGAACGTGCATCGATATATTGGATTGTAGTTAAGTATATAGCTAGGCATGCGTAGGAATGGATACAGATATGGATATAGGTCTTACTATATTTTTATCCATTTTTTAATACGAATACGGATGCGAATACTTATATTGTCGAATATTAAAACTATCTTATCATATCCTTAAAAAATAGATACGGATGTAATGGATACTGATCGCATACTAGTAATGTTAGAAATACTCCATAGAATCGACTTAAATATATACGAATTCATGGAAACACATGATATAAATTTATTAAATGTATTTGTATCATTAAAATTATACAAATATGATAAAAGAAGATACAAAATTATGTTATATAGGGTTAAAAATAAATCAATAACTATATTTATTTACGAAAACGGATATACGGATACGGATACGGATGTCTGCGGATATCAAAACGATATCCGCATCTGTATCCCTTTTAAAACGGATACGGATATGGATATCAAAATCTGTATAAAACATGTACGACGATGGATCGAATATGGATATATGTAGAGAAAATCATCATGAATATACATATATCAATCCAAATATTAACATATTTGTAGAACAGATTTACGCTTGTCGACGGTGCGCACCATGCTTGAGCGTCCTCAAAAGTCACCTCCGTAGACGAAACCCGAAATCGAGAGAGGAGAGGGCGTACTCGAGAGAGAGAGAGAGAAGAGGCGCCGAGAATGAAGAGATAGAATGTTCGTAACTTACACCCACGTCTTTAAGAGATACTTAAAGACGTCCGGGCGGTTGCGCTTCGTGAGAGGATAATGGGGCGTAACCCTTGGAATTCAAATACGCGGTTACAAAACTGACCCGGTCTTTGCCACGCCGCGGCCGCACCCACGCCCGAGCCCATGCGCGGCGCGCGCGTGTGTGCGTGTGTTTTGGTCTAAAGTCCTCTCTAGTCTGTTTCCAGACTGGTCTTAGGACTTCCCACATAAAAACCAAGTGTCAGTTTTGTCTCTCCACGATGTGGGACTAAACAACACCCCACATGATTGAAACATTGAATTCCAGGAATTGCGATACATTAATACAACTTGATATTGACCATCAAATTGCATCAAACTATCTCAATACAGTTAATTCCAACAATATATTCATAACCGTTTGCATCCATAAGCATATGACATTCACCATATGACATTCACCGCTAAATTTTGTCAAGTATAAAAAATAATTTTGCAACCAAAAAATATATTTAACAATGGATAATATAGTGACGGATTTATTAAAAAAACTCGATATATAATCATTATGCAGTGCATGTAATACTGCAAGTTTATTGGACGTATTTGCTTGGAAAATCCTTTTTCCTATATTTAAACAGCGTCTGTATTAATTAACAGAAACTAATAACTAATGATATTGATAGATTGCACAAAAGGTGTATCCTATAAAATTCTAAACGTGATATGGGGATATGGAAGAGGATCTTCTGATGTACCGTCCGTTGCAGTAGACTCTGTAGTAGAGGTGTGGGTCGTTCGATCTTGATCGAGCAGTTCTCACATTCATACTTTTTTGTGGATCCTATCGTACGAATTCGTGGAAATCATTCAATCAAGATCAAGCGACCTACCCCTCTACTGCAGATTCTGCTCAGCGGACCTTGAAGCAGAGGATGTGTTTCCATAGGGATATTCGTCCGTCGTGCAAAAAGATTGGACAGGACGTGCATTAGCACAATGTTCGTCTTGCTGAAGCCATTAACATATAATATATACCACGATTAGATCCATCAATGGAAATATATTCGCATCTTACATAAAGACCACTAAAATAAGAGCCTAATTAATTCATGATAATCCATGAGTACGTGCAAAGTAAAATCATATACAGTTCATCCCCCAAGACGTTGGATTCATTTATTATATTTTTCATAGTTGAATATATAGAGATGGATATTAATTATTGTGAAATTATTCTTTTAATAATAAATCAGTTCTCGTGTAATTGTCAATGAATCACATAATATCGGTTATACAATTAGATTTTCTTTTTATATATAAATTCATAATATCGGTTATACAATTAAATTTTCTTTTTTTTATAAATTCTAAGAAGAAAAGATACTTGTATATTTATCATTGTTTCGTTTAATAGCGACAAATACTCGGTTTGTTGTGAAGTCAAACTAAAAAAGTTGGTTTTACAAGGAATATTGCTCTTTATTATATAGTTAACAACAGATGATGCATCGATAATGCTTAAAATAATCATGGCTAAAAACTTGTTTTGTTATTGATCCCCTTGCAGGGCATTATATCGTGAATGATAACGAGGAACTCGTGTCATCAAGAGGATAAATGATAGGGAAGAGAATAAAATCACCTACCCTTAAAGGAGTTCTTTAACGAGCTTTGATATAATATTTGAAGTGTAACTCATGATACTAATAGCAATTGAGTTGTATTCTAGTAGTACTTGTGGGAGCAGTTCTAAGAGTGGGGATCATTGCCTTTGCACCACCACTAAACAATTTAACCCTTGGAGTGGGGGAGAGAGGGGGAGAAGAGAGTAAGGCCCTGTTCGTTTAGTGAATAAGCGGAGTGGAATAAGGGGAATAAGAGGCCATTTTCTTCCCAACACAGTTCCTCGTGGTACGACTATTCCCCATTATTTCATCTTATTTCACTCTTATTCCTATCTTTATCCCACCTTACCTACCTTTATTTCACCTTATTCTCCTTATTCCTATCCTCCAGCCGAATGAAGAATATACCGTTATTATCCTTATTCCCAATCCTTATTCCTGCTTATTCCCGAATCGAACATGCCCTAAGGGAACCGAGAGAGTTGTATGCATTCTTCTTTTAATAGCTTTCTTCTCCGGTGGTCGTGAGAGGTGACCGATCATTGTCATATCTAGTTCTCTCTCCTTCACATGCTTTTGTGGTGGCAGGTGATTGCGCATCCGCATCAGTATCTGCGAGTTCATCTGATATCTGAGCAGAGGTTACATCAGGCGGTTCATATCCCAACAAGAAGGAGCTTATGCTTTGAGTTTTCCACCGAAATGCAAATAGTCCTCCCTCAACCTCATCGAGGAGATGGGTTTATCGGAAGTTTTTTTTCCGAACGACTACCCATAAAGTGAGAAAAAATGAAGCTAAAAGAATAAAAAAGAGCGAAGGTTTGAAAGAAGAAAATTGAAAAGAACAAAGGGTGAAAAAACTTACCATATGAGAAGAAGAAGAAGAAGAAGAAGAAGAAGAGAGAGGAGAACGTACCTGGCAAAAGAAGAAGAAGAGGGCCTGAAACTTAGGTGTCGTTCGGGTAAGGAGGTAACGGGGGTTTACCTCCCTTAACTCACTCTCCCTCTCCAATGTGGGTCCAACATTTTCTCTTTTTTTAATACATTAAATAAATTAATTCTCTTTCATCCACTCCCTCAAAAAATAATATATTATACCATCATATCATATAAAAAAATATAAACCACTCAACTTCTATTCACTTTTCCAAACTTCAATGCAATCATATCATAATAGCTACTCACTTTTCCAAACTTCAATACAATCATATCACAACAAACCCACAACAAATCCACCCTCAGTTTAACCCTCTATCCAAACACCAAAACACAAAAATAGGTTACTCTTTACCAGTTTAACACACCCTAACCCGCATACCAAACGCACCCTTAGTGCTTTATCACGGAGGAGTCTAATTAATGCTTTGTTGATCCTATCTTGGTACCTTATATTTTTCATATATATATATATATATATATATATATTATTCTTTGTAGAATGGAATCTTTACCTAGTAATGCGATTCAGACTCGCAACCTATAAAGGATTTGCATACATATGTTCGAAAAAACCTAATGCTATGGCTTCAAATATTCATGATAATTGGGGCTATAGAAAACGATGCACAATTAAGTATACAAAGCTACCTTAAAAGAGTGAATTCAAGATCCTACGAGTATAGCAAGTAGCACCAAAAGCATAAATTATTATTAAATATCTACATGCTACTGTTCGTTTTATTATTCCAAATATTTCAGTTACATAAATGGTTATTGAGTTGTCCGAACCCATGATTAATATGTATGCAATAATTCATATCATTATAAATAGGGCAGTTCATCACACATATATCAACCTAAGATGCTAAACATAGTCCTTCTAGTAAACCATACATCTAAGGTTGTTTGTAATATGACATGATTTTATGGAGATCCTCATGCAACATATAACTTTATGAGCTAGGCATTAGGGCATGTAAGCATAGAAAGATAAGGGTCAAGCATCTTTTTATGTAATTAACATTCCTAACAAGATCCAAAATTAATTTAATTATTAGTCATTAAGTTGGAGCGAAAAGTGCGGTAGAGCGCTCTTTGTATCCCTAATCCTTCCCCATACTGTATTCTAAGTAATAACCAAGAGTTGTAGAAACTAGTATACCCCTCGATGTATCGATATATAAAACGTGTACATGTATGGACTCTCTAGTATTACTTTACTTTAAATTGGAGATTGCGGGACATTATATTTCAATCGAAAATTCATGACTCTAACATGAAACAACATCAACATGTAATAACTAGAATGATAACATTAACATGAGTTTTGATTCAATAATTTCTAGGGATTTGATGATAGAGTCGAATACAAATCATCGCAAATGTGAAGTGGAAACTCTTAATCATGCAGGACCAAGAAGGAAATCAAAGAAATTAAGCTAAGTATGTACCTCAAAACAATGAGTTTGGAGTTGATCTTTAACCTTAACTTCTTTCTCCAACAAGAACTCTTTCATGTCTAAAATGATTTCCTTCTCTCTCTCTCTCAAGGGTTTCATTTGAATCAAGGAATTGGTTGTTGAATCACATTATGTCAATCTTAAGATTCTTTCTATATGTTGGATTTGTGTTTGCTCTCATTTTCTCTTTCAATTCAAAACTAATGAAAGGATAATGGCTCAAAATTCAAACCATATGCATCTCTTTCCTTAATCTCAATATTTTATTAATTTAATTATGATTTTTTGATAGCCACTAAATAGTTTAGACTCCTAATTTGTTTGCTTGACCTAAATAGTTAGTCCACCTACTCTCAATTTCAAGGCTTGATTTGGTCGAATTAAATTCCTTGGATTTTTTCCTGTAATTACTCTTATTTTAGGTTTGTTATAAACAAGAATTTGACTTGGTCGATTCTTTGAGCATTTTAATCCCATATTGGGTTTGATTGGGTGCAAGCCTACTACATATTTACATATTTGGTATTCATGTATACTTCATGATGTTCACAATTTTTAGTCATGTTAAGAAATACCTGATTTTAGATTTGTTAGTGGGGGCTTGTAACTCACTAGGATCTAAGCCCATATCATTGCACTGTTCACCACTTGATTTTTTTATTTTTGATTTTTTAGTTTTTATTTTTTTAAGATCCTAAGGAGAAGAGAATTGAGGCAGCTAATAAATGAAATTTGAGATAAAAAGTTAGAGATTTCGCCAGCGCTCACATAATATATTATTAGTTTTTTGTTGTTTTCCCTGTACTCCATGTAGGTGAGAGGTCTGGACTTTGATTCTCAACTATTACAACAATAACAAAGCTTTTCCTACATTAAGTATGATCCACTATATAGATTCTTTGCTTCCATTTAGATCTATCTTGAGTCATTCTCAAGCTTACATCAAAAAAAAATTAAGATCCCTTCGTATAATCTCATTTCAGTACTTCTTGGGCCTTCAACGCCCTCTCTTAGCCAGCTCAACATCCTAAAACTCGCATCTCCTCACCGATGCATCAGCTGACTTCCTTTGCAGATGGTCAAACCATCTTTAGTGATTTTCTCACATCGTGTCCTTGATCGGAGTTTCACCAACTTTCCTTTTGATTGCATCATTAAGAAAATCCGATTTTTACGAACTTTGATTCTCGCTGTATAAAGTGCAACATTTCATTGTAAATTGCTCATTTTTTGCTGAAAAAGGATTTTAAGCCAAACTTGATTTTATGTCGTGCTCGTCTTGGAATCAGCAGGACAAGTCATGACAACTTATGTCACTTATCTCGATCATTGCATGCTTGATATTGAAGAAGAAGAGTGTTGTTTGATACACGTCCCACCAACACATCCAACCCGAGCAACATCCTACCACTCATACAACGAGGTAAGGGAGGTCTCCATGTCCCTCTTCAATGCCGATCCTTGCCACAAAGTTCAAGTTATCGCACCGATTCTAATCTTAAACATGTGGTGAGAGGTTTTACCCCCTCCTTTAGTTCTAATAAATTTGATAGCACCAGTATTGCAACTTCTAAAATCAAGAATTTTGGCAATCAAAACAAATAGTAAAGTTTCATGTAGTTTCATGTAGTCTCATATTGTAAATAGTAAAGTTTCATGTAGTCTCATATTGCATGGGAATGCCTACGAAGGCACCCAACATCTGTCGAAAAACGTTTCAAGACTTTCGCATAATGAATATCTAACACTGATCAACAAGGGCTTGAGTTGTCTGCTGTAGCGCTGTAGTGTTGTAATGCACTACAGCCGCTTGATCAAGCTCGAGCATGATCGAGCGGCTGTAGTGCATTACAACATTGCAACAGAGGATCCACACTCGATCAACAGAACACCCAAATGCATAATTTATCTCATAAATAACGTTTTTCCACACATTGAAGATGAACAGCACTGTCTGTTCAACTGCATCTAAAGCTAGAGCCAGAGAAGACTATACAAGCGAAAACAAACACAAATAACATAAATGTTTCGATGGATTTGTGTACACTTCCCATCCTTAAGAAATGGTACACTCCCTAGGATTTCCATCATCCTCCTCGCCGTCACCATCGCCATACCCTATTATGAATGTTGGCTCGTCATCTTCGCTCTCAGGTTCTCCAGCTTCACGTCGCTCAGTATAAACCTGAGCTTGCCGCCTTTGCAACCTTAAGACATGCATGATGACATCTGGGGATAGGGTTATTCGAGGACTGTCTTCTCGCCCGCGTTTGTTTGATTCTAGTATCTGCTATGTCGAAAAAAACAAAAATGTCAATGAAGTGCAAAATATGGGCGATAAAAGGCTTAGAAACAGCAATAAGTTTACCTGTTCTACTCCAGTGGGTAAAGGTGAGATCTCCTGGCCTACAGGCATCCACAGCTTCACGTTTCTTTCTAGGCCACTTGTGGCAAGGAAAGGAAAATGTGGATGGGGCTCGATGCAATTCACAATTTGTTTATCGCCAACCACCATGCGCAGCAACTTTCCATCTGTCTTCCTCCATATGAATACATGTCCACAATCAGATCCACTCACCACGAAATCGTCATTTGGCCCAAAGAAGTTAACTCCCTTGACAGTTTTTGAATTCCTGTGGCCAGAATACACCTGTGGTTGGTCCAGGGATTGCAAAGCCTCTGTCGATGCAGATTTCGGATCAGCTCCAACTCCCATGCCCTTCTGGAAGAGGTAAATCAGCTCATCGTTGTACGATACGAGCAGCTCGCTTTTGTATGAGTATGCCAAACCAGTGATGTGAACGTTGGAACCGACTAAATGACGTGGGCAAAAAGTATCCACTGGCCGATCATGACTGCTAGAGGCAACATCTGTCTGGCAATTCCTTAAATCATAGATCCTAGCATATTCATCAAGGCCACCAACTGAAAAATAATTGGGATTTCGAGGATCAATAACTATAGCATTCAGCCGAACATGTCGCCTATTCTCCGTGAACGATGTGCAAGTGAAAAGCTTCGTAGCTGAATGGCTTCTCAAATCAAACTGCACAGATTAGCATTATAGTTCCAAAACTCTGGCAACAAGCAGAAGGTTGAGATGAAATCTAAAAGAGAACGCGTTAACCAACTACCCACTTGTTGCACGACACCATCCTCGCCACAGCTATAAAATAAGTGCGAACTCCCAGGCTCTATAGCAAGTTTGTGGGCACGGCCATGGTGAATCCCAAGTTGTTTTGTACTGACATGACCATCTTCTTTGATCTGACCAAGCCTGACCTGTAATCATATACATATAATCCATGAGAAGTCATACACGTCCAGAAGTCGAACAACATAATATTGAGCCTAAGCAAACAGAATGAAGGCAAGCATAAGAGAAAGAAGACAAATGAAAACCAAACACCTAGCACAGGCATCATCAGGGCCAATTAAGGGAACCCCATATGCCTAGTGTTCAGCACAGGATGCTTGTAGTTTTATCCCTCCATCCCCTATACTATTTCTACTTTTATTTATGATTGTTCATATTTACTTCCTTGGGCAACAGAGATGTTTTCTTTAACAGCATATACTAAAAAAAACAGAGGACTTTGTCCAGCAGTTCATAGTGGAATCATACCTGAGAAGTGAGAACTAACCAAAAATGGAATGGTAAGGATAAGGCGAAGGAGCGTCAAACAATATGGAGCAGTCTAGCTGATGGGCGTCAACTTGAGCGTTGGTTCAAATAGTAAGCATCAAGTTGTCAAGCGGTTGGGTGGCTATAAGCAACAGCCCCTCGAACTCTTGCTCTAAGTTCTGGCATTCCTATGTATGGCTAACAAACCAACTTAATTTTGATTTATAATTGGCATCTGAAAATTTCATCTCACGTGCACAAATCTCCACAATCGTTTCATTTATAAAAAAATCTCTGCAGCAATGGTCTAAATTGAAGAGGAAATAACCAGCAAAAAATGGGAGTAAAATCTAATTAATCTGAATGCCAACAATCCAGCCGTAAGATGAACTGTAAGATCTATTGCAAAAACAGAAAACTCTAAAAAGGAAAGGCGTAATGAGTGGTGGGTCAAGGCCATTGCATTTCTGATTTCTCATTGTCATTGAATATACAAATAGCACACCCCGGTTATTGGCTTTTACTATTAAGGCTGAATTGTCAAGATTCACAAGAATGGCCTACAGAGACTTGGCATCATTCCCTTCTTTGGATGAAAGGAGAAGAGAGACAGTGACATGGGTTACGGGAGGAACACAGATGAGACGGTCAAATCCCATAGAATAAAGGTGAGGGGAGGAAGATTTGTGGAGGCAACTCCAATTTTCAACTCATAATCTCGTAGCTTATCTTCTACAATAGCCTAGTATTCCCTTTATATCGGCCTTGGGTGGGTGTGGGATCACAACAAAAATAACACTTAAAATCAAATCCAAAACAAATACTCGCCAATAGATTCAGTTACTCCTAATTGAGATAAGCTAATATATATACTTCCATAATAAGGGATTATTCTTAGTTAATCTCAATTTAATTCTTAGATGAATATAAATAAAACACTAACAATTTCTTAATCGTTAAATATAGTTCGAGATTCAGACTGCATTAATTCTCCTCCACTTAGAAGAACTCATCTCTTGATGAGTTGTCTATTTGCTGATTGCAATGCAGGAGAATTCGCCATACTAATGGAATGGTCCATGCTGAACTACAAACGATGCTTGTGATGCTCATCGTCCAACAAATTCTGATATAGTGAGGTTAAAAAATAGATGGGATTGCATGTGGTATATACATTAGCATTGGACTGGTACTGATGTCATCATCAAGTTGTGGTGCACCGAGATTGAAAAACATATGCAATGCATGCGACAACAGCAAGGCAGGCTCCATGTTAAATTAACCAATTCGAACTCCAATTTTCTCCCCCTTTAAATTAATTTTTTTTTCAGATAGGGGCCCCTTATTTTTGTTCAGTCCTCTCCTCCAGCAGGTTACAGGCTCCTTGCGGAAGAACACAATCCTAGCTAAGGTTTGATAGTTTTAATGTTGTGGTGATCTCTGTGACCAACGATCAGCACGACCAATTGCACATTCAGAGGTGCGTCACAGGGAAGGGCTTGACAGTGGTTGTATTGGGTCCAATTGCACATTCAGAGGTGTGCGACATGGAGGAGCTTGACAGTGGTTGTGTTCGAGCAAAGCATACACAGGGTCCAAGGTCAAGCAGTAGGTTGTTGGTGACCCAAGCATCGATGCTCAACAGGGAGGACAGGATGACGTCATCAACATGAATGCAAAAGGGGAAGCAAGCAAATTGAAGGATCGGAGTGAGACAGCAACGATGACGGAGCACAGCATACAGATGGTCCAAGGTCGAGCAGTAGATTGTTGGTGGCCCAAGCATCGGTGCTCAACAAGGAGGACGGGGTGGTGTCATCAACATGAATACAAAAGGGGAATCAAGCAATTGAAGGATGTGAGTGAGACAACAACGATGATCGGAGGCAACATGGCAGCAATTGTCCGGCCTAATGCTAAACCTTGAGAAGTCAATAGCGATCCCCTTCGGACATTCTATGCAAGATGCGCAGGAGTGTTATGACGAGCTCGGTATGGAGAGGGGCTCTCTACCAATCCGGTACCTTGGTCTACCACTGACTTTGGGAGACTAAAGACATCCGATCAGTTGCATGTCATTGAAAAGATGGAGAAGAAACTCTCTGGATGGAAGGCTGCTATCCTTTCTTGTGGTGGCCGCTTAGTGCTTGTCCAAGCCGTACACTCCGCTATTCATGTTTTCTCCATGTCATCTCGTTTACTACCTATTAGTATCAGGCGCTGACCGGAGGTGATCATGTGAAGATTCCATTGGGGAAAAGCAGGACAAGCAGGGTTCGGAATTCACTTGGTAGACTGGGAGGCCATTACTTTGCCAAAAGTGGATAGTGGTCTCGGGATTTCTCGATTGGGGGCTATGAATGAGTCACTTCTTAAGTGGGGGAGCAGGATTTTGGACAGAAGTGAAGACATTTGATGCCGTCTCATTCATTGCATCTACAAAATTGGGGTGCAGGCTGATTTGTCGCAGCATCCATTGTTCCACCCTTCGGCCTTCTGGAAAGGGATCAATGTGGTAATGCCTCGGTTTCATGATCTCTTTCAACCAATGCTTGGTGATGGTAAATCTTTTGCATTCTGAATTGACAACTGGACGGGAGAGGGGCCCTTCTCTTCCAGATTCCCCTGCCTTTTCACTGGTCGCTAACCATGGTGCACGGGCTTTGGACTGTTGGTTAGATGGCAACTGGATGCCATCTTTTGTGACGGATTTCTCTGATCAACGTCTAGAGGAATCCGTCCCCCCCCCCCCCCCCCCCCGGAATCTCTTACGCAGTTAGATAGACAGCAGATGGACAAGATCACTAGATGTGGAAAGATAATACTTTCTCAATTAAGCGATCTTATAGAGCAATCTCCAGACCACCGCCGTCGAGGACAGACACTCTGATTCGTGACTGCAACTATATATGAGGATTAAAGTTACAGAATAGAATTGGTTTTTTCATGTGCCTGACGCGAAGAAGTCGTATTATGACGAGAGATCGTTGTGCAAGACTCTTTGTGAATGTTTCCAGTAGATGTCCTCTCTGTGAATCCCATACTGAGACGGCGGATAACATTTTCTTCCATTGCATAAAGACATCCATTATATGGTCTGAACTAAACATGGGCTGGTTGTACATACAAAATCTGGAGCTTTTTTGGAACCGCTTGTTTGAGGCAAAACATCGGTCTATAGAGGAACTCTCGCAACCACTTGCAATGCTTTAAGTAATTTGACTCAGTAGAAATGGTGCACACTTTTTTATAACATTTTTACTTTGAAAATGTAATTTTACATTCCAAGACACTTCTCGAGTCATGGCTCATGTAAGTCTTCTTATAGCTTTTTTCTACATCTTTTAATATATTTGGAGTGGACACCTTAACGTACTTCCCCCTTTTGGCTCAAAAAAACATGACAGGAACTTCATTGTTTCTATAGTTATCGACAACGAGGTAATCGAACTCTACAAAAAATGTGGGGAATATGCTAAAGATGCAAACGAGGTCAAGGGCACATAATGAAGGTGTCGGGGGTGATGCCATAACTAACATGTGATAATAATGACCATAGGTGGAGGATACATGTGGCATCACAAACGGTCACGATTAGCATAGTAGTGTACTATCATGCGACCATAATGAGATGAAGGTGAGAGTAGTGGATCTCAACAACGGAATATATATCAGGGGTTGAGAATGGTGGTTGTTAGAAGCCTTTAAGTGTTTATCTTATGTGTCAATCGGATGAAATAGTTACATTAAATGTTCTGAAGGGGTCGAAAGTGGCGATGGAGGTTCCTTATCACGAGGCTATGATTGGAGGGAGCATCACCATCAAGATCCTTTCTAAATTATCTTCTTTTATTTCTTTGAGTGATATTATATGGATTAAGGTGTTTTATCAACCTTTAAAATAAATTTTAAAATATTTACATGGATCTGAACATTCAAATAAGGTTCATGGAGATCCACGAGCAATCGATCCGACAGTACAACAATAGCGTGATGACTGCAGTGCTCTCAATCACCACAAAATGGACGGCCACTAGGGTTGAGAGAGAGGACCTCTTGGACATGTATGAGAAGAAAAAATAGAGAGAATGGTATTACACGAAGAAATAGAAAGCAAAATTAAATCATAAGTGAATCGTAATTACTAGACTCAAGAACATCTAACTGAAATAAACTAACCTACCTATCATCATAATTAAGTATTAATTAAACTTAATTTAATTTTTATATAAAATAAAATAAATAAACATGGAGAGCATTCCTCACAGCTTTTCCTTCCATCACCACCCCCTCTCAACAAAACCTCCTTATAGTTTCCGCAGTATGCTCTCTGACTGGCGGTATCCTCACAACCGACGACCACCAACATCAACTTCCCATCGTGCCAAGCAAACCCCTCCTTTGGCAGTGGCGGTGGGCTCTCCATCCAACGGTTACCTACCAACTAACGATCATCAGTCGATAATCGCTCGTATACATAGGGCATGGTATACAACTTTAAGTTTCTTCAAGCTAAGATGGGAGTGTATGAAAAAAGATAGTCCAAAGAACTCAGAAATATAAGCCTTCTTTTGTTGCCTACAATTTGTACTTTTCAAGTGACCACCCCCCACATTGGGAACTCACGATGGGCATAATCCTAGGCCAAAGGAGTTGTGCATGAGATGCAAATGAAAAGGTCATTGAGCGGTTAAGTTCAGGGACCAGTGACATGTTTTGCTTGCAGGAAGATAGGGCATAGATGCCATATTTATCCTAAAACTCTAAAGTAGAATGAACCAAAAATGGATAATAGAAAATTTTCTCAGTCCTAGTCAGAGAGTCTCAAGCAAGTCGAGCTGCCTTTGGAGTGAAACCTCTGCAGTTGAAAAGGTGCTTGGGAAGAGTTTTACCAGAGATGTGATCCTCCAAGAGAACAACTTTGCTTTGGTATGTGGTTTCAAACCCCACGATGTATCCTTTCAATTAAAAAGCAACTCTATCAACGATGGTAGTATTCGTTGGCGTAGAACCCTCTTGCGCGAAAATGTTATCCAGCACTTGAGGCGACCCTATGTCAAAGTTTCGGGGCCTTCCTCTATAGCGTCATGATTTGCAAACCATTAGGAGGGTGCTTGTAAGTATAGGTGAATTACAACATGCTGCCTCATATTGTACCATTAGGAGGGTTATTACTCCTCACTCTATAAAAAATATTTTGTATCCCATCATCAAACATTAGAATGACTTGATGGGCATGCTTTCATACCAAAACGACTTCGTCAAAGAATGGAAATGAAATTTGGGTATGAAGACAGAACTAACATGGAAATACAATCTTAATATCAAATAGCATCTGTTAGAGTATTTGGAGATGCGCCTGGATCGAGGTGGGGCGCCGCCTGAGGGAGGAGCGTCGCCGCCTGTTGGAGGAGGCACCGATGGATTCTGCCGCCTGGGCGGCCCTGGGGTTGCGTCGAGTCTGGATGCGTCGAGTCTGGGCGGCCCTGGGGTGGCTTGGAAGGGAGCGCAGGGGTCGCGCGGTGGTGCACCACCATCGGAGCGGCTCTGATGCGCCTGAATCACGCAAAGGAGGGATGCCGTGGAGGGTTTGCGCCGCCTGGAGGCTGGTGGCCCGTGCCTGGGGGTTCTTCGACGCTGATGGAAGGTGTGAGATGCCGCCTTGAATATCTGGAGGAAGCACGTGCTGGTATCGTCGCTTCATCGTAGCCTAGGCTTCAGAAAGTGGATGCGTCATGCACCTTTTAGGGTGTGCGTGAGGAGCATCTTCGCCCATGGAGTGCCGCTGCCTGGGCGATGGGATTGATGTCGGGCACGCTTCTTGGAACAGATCTGCACAAACGATCCCGACGATCTGCGACTCCAACCTTGAATTAGGGTTTCAAAGAGAACCCGAGAACATGATATTGAACTGGAGCCAATCTGAACACAATACTTGAATCTCGAAAGAAAAATATAAACATAAATCTTCAACAATAATCCCACGAGATTCGAACCCGCTCTGATACCATGTTATAAAATAGAAAGCGGAAGCGGAATAACATAATAAAGAAGAATAATCACGAAGAACACAAAGATTTTTTATGTGGAACCCTACTCCGTGAGGAGCGGGATGAAACCACAGGAGAAGCCCTCAACAGGGCGGATATTCTATTGAACTTTCTCAATGAGTACAGGAGGTCTGGGGCTCCTTATATAGCCTTCCCAGAGCCTCCAAGTCCCACCACTAGGCGGTATGGGACTAAACTCAGTGGTGGGGTAAATGGACACTGGAGGGATCCATTTACCCACCTATTACATAAGTGACGCATGCTCCAAATACTCTAACAGGCCGCTTCAAGCGGCGCGCATCTCGGCGGCGCAAGTCCGCATCCCCTCCTTGCGGCGGAGGCTTCCATCGAAGAGAAGGGTTTCCCCGCTGGGAACCCTAGCGTTGACGGTTTTAAAGCCCTTTTTGGGCCTCTAAACTTTCGGGCCTCTATAGGCCGGGAGCTATTAAGAAAAAAAATGAAGGGCCGAAAGGTGAGTTGAAAAAGAAAGAAAGAAAGGGGTCCGTGTATAAAAAAAAGGAGAGAGGATGTCAAGTTTTGAAAAAAAAAGGAGTTTTAAAAAAAATGAGAGAAGAGAGATTTAAAAAAAAAAAGGGCGAGAGTTTTTTTTGTAGGCCCAAACGGGTCAAGGATTTTTTTGTTTTAAAAAAAAAAGGCGCGTACATTTGAAAAAGCCGTACGCATAGGAAAAAATGAAAGAGGCACGTACAAAGAAAAGCCGTACGAATTAAAAAAAATTATGGTTAAAAAAAATATTAGAGAAAAAGCCAAAAAAAAAATCATTATCGGTTAAGTGATGTTTTATTCATCCCCATATTTATGTATTATCTTATCTTCTCCCAACGTGGTCAACAATGTCATTCCGACCAGTATGGGAAAAAGGGGGAGTATATATAGAGAGTCACAGGTCTTGTTCCAAGATTCAGATATCATATTGTCCAGACCGGTCAGATATTCAGACTCTACAAATTTCAGATTCAGACTCGACGATGACGCATGCCAATCATTTGTCATTCTTGTTGGTCGGCCAGAGCTTTCATGTGAGCCATAGGGACTCCATAGCAGAGGACTATTCCCTATGCCATTAAGGGCAAGGGTTTTCATGTGGTATCATAGGGACTCCACAGTAGAGTACCATTCTCTGAGCCAGATAGACACTCCAGCCTCGTTCGTCCTCCTCACATGCACGCCATGAGAAGCAACGTCCTCGACTGCAGCAGCTGTGCGCGTTGGGTTGATATTGTCTGTAGTGTCATGTATTGTGAGTCGAGTTTCTTCCTGTTTGTCCAAGCTGAGCATTGCATGCTCCAGCTTGAGGGGGAGTGTTAGAGTGTTTGGAGCATGCGTCACTTATGTAATAGGTGGGTAAATGGATCCCTCCAGTGTCCATTTACCCCACCACTGAGTTTAGTCCCATACCGCCTAGTGGTGGGACTTGGAGGCTCTGGGAAGGCTATATAAGGAGCCCCAGACCTCCTGTACTCATTGAGAAAGTTCAATAGAATATCCGCCTTGTTGAGGGCTTCTCCTGTGGTTTCATCCCGCTCCTCACGGAGTAGGGTTCCACATAAAAAATCTTTGTGTTCTTCGTGATTATTCTTCTTTATTATGTTATTCCGCTTCCGCTTTCTATTTTATAACAGCATCCCTTTAATTAATGAACGGAATGTATGTGACCAAGAGGCATACAACATATTTCTTCATTCAAAACCACAACATTACACTTAGCATAAACATCCAAAGGCCACAATTCTTGGATTTACAAAATGGATATTAAAAGAAGAAAAATTGAAATGAATTAAAATAATATTTGGGATGCATCAACCTTGCAGTAGATAAGGGGAATACAACTGAGGCCCACACCTTGCCCTTTGAATAATACAGTCTGTACTGTACGACTTAAATCTCAAATTGCAAGAAAATGAGTCTGGAGTTCCCTGTATATTGTTTAGAGAATATTGATAACCAAGAAGGGGATAATAGAGGTCTAGTGAGTGGATCACTGTATAATACACAAGAAGCAGCAAGCTGACGAAGCATTGGAAGTCAAGAATGCAGTAAACAGGTCTTGTCGGGATTCAGAAGAAATCCCAGGTTATAACAGGTATGACAATATCATCATGATGCTCCCTTATGGCTTTCTGATGCACACTTGGGATAATTTGTAAAATTATAAAGCATGTGATGAGGTTCCCAGTAGCCTCAAGGGCAGCAACCAGTCAATTATTAAAAATTATATGACCAACAGAGCTAACCTGGCCATCAGCAGCAGTAGTTACTACGCATCGATCGTCTGTATGTGGCATAATCCTTGCCTGAAAGACATTATCTTGATGACCAGAATGATATGCCACTCTTTTGCTTTTGGATGCCCAGTCCCAAAAGATAACTTGTTTGTCATCAGAGCCCGATATAAGTATATCTCCAGAAGGGTTGAAATGCACAGTGTTGACACAGCCCGTGTGGCCACTTAGTTTTCCATAGAGATCAAGCCGTTCAGCAAACACCTGAGTAAAGGAATAGCATCCACATCAAGGAAAAAACATAGCTTTTATCTTATCCACGAAAGAAAACACTATTTTCTCTAGCATCCCTTCTGAATATCCAAAAAATTAGGGAATATAGAGCAAGCCTTCTGTTGAAGCCCCTAAAGAAAATATTGTTACGAAAAGGATGATAACGCCATCAATGTTTGATGGCAACAGAAAACAACAATATTGGGTCAATATACAAGAAATGTGCTAGTAGAAGAAAATGGGCTATTGATTTACGATAAGCTGGGACAATAAGCTCTCTCTTATAAGGATGATAAGGTTCTTAAATTTTATATCAAAGAAGTATTTTATTTTTTAAGGCAGTAAAGAAGTATCTAGGACAAGCATCAGGAAACTATGGCCCAATCACATGGTCACCCCAATTTCCACTTGATCAAAGTTGTGAAGAGAAAAATCACATTTTTATATCAAGTACCTCTATATTTATCTTAGGTGTTCAAATTTTCAAAACCCAATGGAGATGCAAAAGAAAAGGGATTGTCCCACTGGGACCAACCACAAGCATGCATGGTGGAGCTATAAAATGTATAAAATTAGTTTTGTCTGAACTACATTTATAGTGTTAACTAGGGAGAAAAAGTGCGTCAAAGAAGCCACCATGGATTGTTTTGAAGCAAATAATTGTGTGCCCTTGCTCCAAGATATTTCACTCTCCCTTAAGTATCCAAGGCTAAGACTCCGAGACAATGCTTTCTTCTATTTGCAATGTGAGGATTTAACCATAACTTCTACGGGTGTTGACCCTCTTAACAATATCAAAAAAATGTGACTGATTTGCTAATACATAGCGGGTTGGCACCATTTTGGGTGCGCATTTTCTTTTCACAGGAAAATGTGGCCGCAATAAAAGGGACTTTGTAATTTTCCCAAGACATGCAATTCATTCCATAGCCTCCTCTAAGGATTGTTGAAAAACTCTTTATTGGACGTGACCAATGGCTCTTTCTTGTTCAAAATCAAGGGTTTCACTTTTTGTAATTTTCTAATCGTTCCAAACTATTATAAGTAGAATTATTCAAATTCATTTTTCTCATTCTATCTCAGAAGGATATCCTTTCACTCGATATTTATTTGTGTTTGCTTCCACTACTTCCCCGTCCTACACCATCTCAAGGAAAACTATCCCTGAAATCCTTTCTATCTAGCATTAGCTTGGAAACTTGCATGCTAAAGTATCCCAATCACTTCCACCATCACTCGTGATAACCAGTGTTCTAAAATTAGCATGAGTTGAACCTAATGAATATTGTGAAAGAAATAGCCTCACCTGCTTAGGTAATTCTTGACCATTTAATCAATAAGTTACCAAAGATAAATATCATAGCGATATGACAACTGGAAATCTAATTTGACAAATCTTAAACAGTAGACATTAAGTATTTTAGAAACAATAATTCTTCACCTCCTTTTTTTACTAGGGATCGCATAATGTTTGTAATGATCGTTAATGGAAGAATTGTAATCAGAATATTTCAGCCCACCATTAGATGCTTGCAACCCACCCTGATCCACGAATAAACCATTTGAAAAGAGTTACTTCGAGTTTCGTAGACAGGATGTCACCTACATGCCGAGGAAATGTGATGCAAAATGGGATTTGGCGTCGACGAAGAAAAATAACTTTAACGGTGGAAATATTTGGTAGAAGAAATAGAGGGGTTTAGAAGAGAGGGCTCGTCGGGAACACGAGGGGATCGAGAGGAGAATCGTGTACTGAGGGGGGAGAGAGAAACAACGAGAGGGAGATAAAATCTCAAATTTTCATTAACTTGAACTGCCTATTACGTTGGACCCTCATCCCTTTATATAGGAAGGATGAGATTACAAAAATAGTAAATTAATTTAAATTGACAACTGACTTACCTAAACTGACTCTAACTAATTAACCGACAACTTTAAAATTAAAATCTACGAAATAAATGTTGAGATCACAGGCGATCTCAATTATTTAATTAGACAATTACGACAACTTAAAAAACGCAAATAAAATTGACGACTAATTAATTAAATAAGTTCCGCTCTATAATTGATTAAGGGCGTTACCCGACGAAGAAATCATCGCCGAAGAAGACGAAACGACCGCTGTCCGGGTCGTTTTAGAAGAAAAAATCGATGAAAAGGCCGTTGTCCAGATATTTTCAGATTTACAAGAGCCCTCCGAGTTGATCTATGCCCCTTCCGCGGCCTCCTCGCAGGCCCCCGCTGCAACCCCAACCCCTCCAACGGTTTCCCAAACTATCCAGCCCCTCGCCGCACCGGCGGCGGTCCTCCCCGCCACCTCGTACCCCTACGGCCACCTGCCACCACTCCCAAACCCTCCCTCCGAACTCCCCCGCCATACTCATTTTCTCCCCCGCACCCTTCCTCCCCCACGACCCTGCAACCGACCCCGCGCTTTCCCTCCCTTCCTCCTCCCAGCACCCTACCAACACCGCCCCCTTCCCCCCGTCACGATGGTGCGCCGCCAACCATCACGGCTCCCCGATTCCCATCGCCCCACCCCCGCACACCAGGGCCCGCCCTTTCGCCTCCCCTACTCCGGCCGCTCCCGCGACCTCTTCGGTTCCCCGCGTCACCGCTTGCCCTGGCCGCGGCCCCCTTCAGCGCCCCGCAGCGCCGCACCAGCCCTCGCGGAGCCGCCCTCTCGATCCGCGCGTGATGCGCCCGACGCTCTGGAAAGCCCTAACCAAAGGGCCGAAGGTTACAAGATACTAAACCCAGGGATTGTGGGGATAGAGATTAAGTGGGAAAATTGCAAAGAAAAATCCCCTGAACCCCCTAATTGCAGCAAGGCCAAAAGTGATCAAATATTAAGGAACATTGAAGGGGTACGAAAATTGCAGGGACGCCCTCCAATTAGAAAGAACTACAAACGTAACCTTGAAAAGGATCTAATTGAAGGCTTTTGAAGCCACAATTCAAGGATGAATTCTCCAACACGCATCTACATCAAGTAATTCGTCGGGAGACGAATTTTTTAAAGCGGCGGAGAGTTGATGCAGCGTGATCTCAAATTATAGGGCCGAACTTATTTAATTAATTAGTCGTCCATTTTATTTGCGTTTTTTAAGTTGTCGTAATTGTCTAATTAAATAATTGAGATCGCCTGTGATCTCAACATTTATTTCGTAGATTTTAATTTTAAAGTTGTCGGTTAATTAGTTAGAGTCAGTTTAGGTAAGTCGGTTGTCTATTTAAATTAATTTATTTTTGTAATCTCATCCTTCCTATATAAAGGGATGAGGGTCCAACATAATAGGCAGTCAAGTATGAATCAAAATTGAGATTTTTTTCTCTCTCCTTCCTTTCTCTTCTCCCTCTCCCTCCACGCGATCTCCGCGGTTCTCCTCCTTCAACCCCTTGTTACCGACGAGTTCTTCTTCTCAACCCTTCCAATTTCTTCTTTTCAACCCCTCTAATTTCTTCTACCAAGTATTTTTCCACCGTTCAAATTAATTTCCGCGCGACGCCGAATTGCCGTTTGCGTCAAAATGTTTAGAGAGCAAACGATTCCTATCATGTGCTTTCTAGTGATCTTATAAGGCACTTCATCGAACCACCGGATGGTTATCTTCTAATGTATTTATAAGTTATGATTTGTGCAGCTAGTGAAGAGGAAAACACCAGTTACAAACTACATTTTTCATGTTCGTTCCATGTCTTACAGTCAGATAATCTCTTTTCCCACTTCATCATGTGCGAGCTTGCAGAGAAGTTTCTGTCTCTATCGATCATCAATTGGTCGAACTAATCGTCAATTGGTCGAACTAATCGACAAGGATGAGCGAGATAGATACTTCCGGCAACCGATCTCACACGTACTGGATGAAAAAGAACGTGCAGCATCCAGCCAACAGACGGGCATGGTAGATACCTTATCTTCGTTCTTGTGGTGGTTTATGATTGCTAAGATGAGCACATTTTATGTTCTACGATTTACCTTAAAGATCGACCTTTTTACTTCATCTCGGTAGGATTTCAGCCAAACCTCAAAAATCGTAACTTTTTTATGGTTTACGATTAACCTTAAAGATCGACTTTTTTACTTCATCTCAGTAGGATTTCAGACCAAAACTCAAAAATCATAACTTTATATTTGGAATTGCAATCGGTGATAGGAAGGAGTGGAAACCTCGGATCCGCCAAGTCTGCGAGTGAAAAGGATGGATTTGCGCGATCCGATCTCCCTCTGGCCGATCTCGCGGAGGTCGCAGCCACGCGATCGCTTCCTCGATGTCCCCATCGACAGCGGAGACTTGGAGATGTGGGCGGCGGCGACCTCTCTCGGCTCTTCCGGTGGAGCTCTCCACTCCCTCTATTTTCTACGGCCGCCTCTCTGTGCCTATCGTGATGAGGCAGCGATATGTAGAATTATAGAGCGAACTGTGGAGGATTGGCTTTCTGTTACATGTTTGTTTTGGGATTCTGCCCCTGGAAATTTTTAACAATAATCACCAAGTTTTTAGGTTGATTGTGATATATAAATCCATAAAAACTGGCAATAAAAATAGGGCTTTTTACCTACATACATGTGTGTATTTTAATCATTACATTTTGACCACTTCATAATTTCAAGTTACACCCAGAATCCTAAATAATAACTTATCATTATATGATATAATTGTGTGCTAACTTCAATTTATCCTTATCCATTATTTTTGACGAGGTTCTTTGAAAAAATGGGATATTTGCACTCATAATCCTGAGTAACTTCATAATTACCTTGGGAACCCTCGTCGAGCCTTAACCCATCAATCTCTACTTCTCCACTTCATATAATTTCAGTCTACTGTGATGGAAATTCTACATGTTGATTTTAACAACTCCATCAATCTCTACTTCTCCACTTCATATAATTTCAGAAAAGTCCCTTTTTATGATATACCTTGAGAGAATCTTATACGTAGATTGCAAATTCGAGGCAAAAATTTGAAATTTAAGATTATCTACACTGCGAAAGGATAGTTCAATGGATACAATTCATCTTGTAAAGTCGCTACTGCTCTGCTCTTGATCAAATTTCCAAGCTGCGATCAAGCTATCTTGTGAAAAGCTTACTAGATTTCAGAAGGTTTTGGAACATCAATTGTTAGTTGTAAAAGGAGCAAACAATATTTTCTAAGTGCCGATGAAGGTGACTAGTCCCATCTCTTTCTCATCAACAATTCCAACTAACAATTCCAACTCTTGTCATATGTTCCCAAACCCATGATTTAAATTGTCTTTCTCGTTCTCATGAAACATGCGGAACGGTTTCTACATATTCTTTACTCTGAATTTCAACATTAAGGATAGCAGGAAGTGGATTTGTGGATTGTTCTTGTGGTCGTGCTTCCGACATCTAAATTTATTAAGTAGACTATTAGTGTAAATGATAATCAAAATCAATAATCAATAGCATTTTAGTGATTATTCAATATTCATTTTCAATCCTAGTGAAAAAATGGCTAAATAAACTCCATCATATATTCAAATTTTAGTTCTTCGACAACCATATAACTTAGCAACCTAAGCCTGATTCTGGAAGCCTGGAAGGGGTTGCAACTACAAGCGGCAAGGTGGAGGGTGCGTGCGTGCAGGTGGGATGGAAACTAGGATGGGACCTTGAGAAGGGGGAGGATTGGTGGTGCACGGTTGCATGGGGGAGTCGGGGAGGTCGCCAAGTCGCCGACGACGCATCGACACCAAGGGCTAGGGGAAGGAACTTAGGGTGAAACCGCGAAAGAGGGACTACAATTAGGAGTGGGACTATGTGAGGGAAGGGGTATGCATGTAGGGGGGCAGCGAGGGGTGGAGTGTTGGAGGAGCACGCTGCACGAATGCACGAGAGAGCCGAGGAGGTCGCTTATTCGTCGTCGACGCATCGACGCCTATGGTTAAGAAGGGGGATCACGATTGGGAGTGGGTGACTGTGGGAGGGAGGGGGTATGCGTGCACAAGCGGTACAACGAGATTTAGGGCAAAGGTCAGGTCTCGGGCCACTCCTCATGTATACTTCAAGGAAATGTAGAGATAAAAAATAACTCTTCTGCAACTGTATCTACACTATCATGTTATCATAAAAACCTCAAATGCCAACCACTGAAGTGCGACAAGATAAAACTATGAAAAGTTATGTAAGAATAAAATAACAAAAAATGAACCATACAAGTTACAATAATTAATTAATATGCGAGAACGTTTAAAAAATAAACGATTCATTTTACATCTCATGAATATCATCCAACATGCCTCTCGCAACTAAATATAAATATTTATTACACCAATTCACAAAGAAGGTTAGTACATGACAAATTGGGAGCAAAAATTAAAACAAGCACGGGATAAACCAAGGCACATGGCGATAACTTAATGATAATCAATTGTATGGAACTCGAGAGAGATAAAAAAGAGAAGTGAAAATCTCATGGATATCCCCAGATAAATACCCGACATCAGCTCATGGAAAATTACGTTCTACATCGTATCATGCTTGATATATTTGACTGTGAATATGTCAGAACATTTAAGTTTGTACGACTTAATGCATGGAGTTTTGAGAATGTATTCATATCTACCAAAATAAAAGACATAAACGCATTATTTGTTTGTTAATTTCTAAATCTACTTGGTTAGAAATAATCTTAACGGATTCATGAATTTTGTTAGAATTTTCGCTATGGATGTTCATTAATTACCTTCCAAGCATTAAATATCGCCCACAATGTGCGAGTAAATAAATACTCGCTACTACATCCCATACGCTCGAATATGTTACAAATATCTCAAAGCTTTCAAGATTATACTCTAATCAAATCCATCCGGAGGATCAATTAAACCCAACCGGCAGAGTGCACTAGACATCAGTGACAGGGGCACTGCCGTTATTTACAGGAATCCCAGGGGTATTTCCATCTCCGCCCCCCTCCCGCACCTCCACCTTCGTCCATCCTCCGAGGTCTTTCTCTCTCTCCCCCTTCCTTTTCTCTCTCTACTTT